>CM047428.1:38989361-39147427 GCA_026168455.1 Theocolax elegans
TCAAAACCCCTCCTTGAGGGACCCCCTTGTAAATATGTTTTAGGTATACTTTCATTATTGCCAGTAAATATGTCTATGATATGTTATAAATTTTAATGAATTTTATTACCTTTGAGAAAATCCAAGAGTGGCCAATTTATTTAATAGTATCTGACTATGCACATAATTAAGTCGTTACTTTACATCTAAGAAAACAGCTAGAGCATGTAATTCTTTATTTAAGGCAATCTCTACGTCCAGTTAAAAGTAAAAGGGGTATCCGTGCATGACAAACCCTTTCGAAAAACCTGTCTGACTGAGTGGTAAAATATTTTTAATTTTCAACCACTACCGGCATTCTGTATGATAGCATTAACCTCAAATATTTTACATATACATGAGTTAATGCAAGTGGTCTAAGACCATTACCATTAGGATTTTTCTACAAAGTGATGTATGTACTAATCCAGCTATCCGGATAAATGTCGCTAGCATATAGTTGATTCAGTATATCCAACAGTAATAATTGAAATTTGATTGGTATGTTATGTAATACTTCATAATTGATCCCGTCTTTGCCTGAGCTGATTTGTCACCTCTAGATTTTAAAGCTGTATTAAACTCCGTATAACTGAATGGTTCGTCAAAAATAGGGTTGTGTATTAGCTTTTGGGATATCGTCAGGGTCATGCGGCACCCACTCAGGACACATATCATTGAGCGCCTTGTCTATATTAGCATTTTTGTTTGTGTAACTGTCACAACTCTGAGGTTTTATTTTTAACCATTTATTTTTCATAATTCTAGCAGTATTCCAAGTAAGCTTTAAATTTACATTAAAATTTACAGTTTCGGCAAATTTTTAAAAAGATTCCTTCTTTTTAAGTTTGAATGTTTTCTTAGCTAAGGCTTTAATGTTTTTTATACTTAATATAATCTGTAATACTGTCTGAAAATTCCCATCTCTTAAATGCTGCCTGGCGTTGCCATTTGACTCTGTTACAATCATCATCCCACCAGCTAACCGGGTTTCTAAATACCTTTTTGTTTACAATTTTTTTTCCTGGTGTACATTTTTCGACCGCCGATTTTATTGTTTCTATATAGTAATTATATTTTCCTAAGGGGGAGAGCGTGTCGAATCGCCATTAAGAAAAGTGTCATATTCATTTCCTAGATTATCGTTAACTTGTTTCCAATTTGTTCTTTGTGTCTGTATTTTAAAAGTTTGTCTGGTGTAATAATATTTATCTATATCAATAGCAATATAAATCGGAAAATTATCCGATCCTAGTGTGTCATTCGAAACTTCTACATTAATTAAATGGGCAATATTTATTGTCGAAAATATTAAGTCAATATTAGATTTCGTATTATTTGTGTGGTTTACACGTGTATTTGTATTGGTGCTGTGTAAGAATAAATCATATTTTTCCGCTTGTATTAATAATCTATCGCCATTAACGTCAGTACTAATGCAATTCCAAGCTTCATTGTGTGAATTGAAATCACCAATAAACAAGCTTTTTTTATTAATTTTACTATTACTTACTAGCTTATTCCATTCATATTCAGTAAGTGTAATATTAGGGGGCTTGTAGCATGCAATAATTGAAAAAGGTTCTTTTAAATTAGTGATTTCGATTCCACATATTTCCGTATCATTATTATCATTGAGCAAATTTTTTATTTCGGTATAAAAGAAGGATTTGCGTATCAAGAATACTATACCTCCACCTATAGTGTTCTCCCTATCTTTACGAAAAGTATTAAATTCCAGTGAATATAAATTTATCATTATTTTGGAGCCACGACTCAACACAAACTAAAATGTCAATATCTTGGATAATTTTAATATTCCTCTTTTTTATTACTTACGCTCCGAGGGTTCCAGTACAATATACGCAGTTTTGTTGTATAGTTGAATTATTAATTGGTATATTATTAGCGTCTCTTATTTATAATCATTCAGATACCTTACCAGTTTTAAGTAAACAGAAGAATTATAAGTCTATGGTTTATGATTTGCACACCTTTATTAATTTTGATCGTCCCTATTCACATTCATGTTCAAAGAGTCGTCGGTGTCGAAGTCGATCTCCGCATTCTCGCTAAGTAAACAATTGATGATTCGTGGTAATTCTGGTCTTTATGCCTGGCCGAGTGATATTGGTGTATACTTCTTGTAGCATCACTGCCAAGGCCGCGTTGTTATTCACATACTTAGCAGCTAAATCACCTATTTCAGCGTACTTATATTTATACGATTCTGATAAGAATTCCAACAATTTACTACTTGAAAGTATGAAGGTAGCAGATTGGTCTCTGGTACTTGCTCCAAAGCCGAATCAATCTGTGTTGTAAATAGCTAGGGTTTCTTTGTTGTGTTTTATTTTTTCTTTTTTCCATTTCTTGTTCTTAGGATAATCGATGGTTGAATTTTTGTAGGTTTTTAGTTTATTGTCTTCAGTCGAAATTTTACTAGTAGACGCTTGTCTTTTGCCGGTTTTACGAATTGTTCATTGGTTGGTTGTTTAAAAAGTGCTATTCCGTTAAAGTTAAACCTTGGTTAGTATAATCTTCCGCAGCTGATTGTGTGTTATTTAATTTCCTTTTCGCAATTATACGTATCTTGAAAAACATGTCTATTCGAATCATTTACCTTCACTACGATGCTGCCTTCAGGTTTAATTTGCGCTATTTCAATATTACCTGCTCTGGGAATTTTTAGTGGTGGGGCATATTTAGCCGTATGTCCTTCTTGATTACAAACAAAACATGAGATTTTGTCAGTAGATACGTAAATGTGATAGAGCGCGTCTTCATAATTAATCGTGAATTCCTTCGGGATTTTGTTTACCTCTTCGGGGTCAATAAATATCTGTCGTCGGAAACTTATTATCTGTGTATACCCTGGATCATCCACGCCAAGTCTTATGAAGCTCATGTTCGATTTTGGAGTTATGCCATTATCTATAAGTTTCTTAGTAATTACATTTTCCTAAGGGGGAGAGCGTGTCGAATCGCCATTAAGAAAAGTGTCATATTCATTTCCTAGATTATCGTTAACTTGTTTCCAATTTGTTCTTTGTGTCTGTATTTTAAAAGTTTGTCTGGTGTAATAATATTTATCTATATCAATAGCAATATAAATCGGAAAATTATCCGATCCTAGTGTGTCATTCGAAACTTCTACATTAATTAAATGGGCAATATTTATTGTCGAAAATATTAAGTCAATATTAGATTTCGTATTATTTGTGTGGTTTACACGTGTATTTGTATTGGTGCTGTGTAAGAATAAATCATATTTTTCCGCTTGTATTAATAATCTATCGCCATTAACGTCAGTACTAATGCAATTCCAAGCTTCATTGTGTGAATTGAAATCACCAATAAACAAGCTTTTTTTATTAATTTTACTATTACTTACTAGCTTATTCCATTCATATTCAGTAAGTGTAATATTAGGGGGCTTGTAGCATGCAATAATTGAAAAAGGTTCTTTTAAATTAGTGATTTCGATTCCACATATTTCCGTATCATTATTATCATTGAGCAAATTTTTTATTTCGGTATAAAAGAAGGATTTGCGTATCAAGAATACTATACCTCCACCTATAGTGTTCTCCCTATCTTTACGAAAAGTATTAAATCCAGTGAATATAAATTTATCATTATTTTGGAGCCACGACTCAACACAAACTAAAATGTCAATATCTTGGATAATTTTTAATATTTCCTCTTTTTTATTACGTACGCTCCGAGGGTTCCAGTACAATATACGCAGTTTTGTTGTATAAGTTGAATTATTAATTGGTATATTATTAGCGTCTATTATTTATAATCATTCAGATACCTTACCAGTTTTAAGTAAACAGAAGAATTATAAGTCTATGGTTTATGATTTGCAACCTTTATTAATTTTGATCGTCCATATTCACATTCATGTTCAAAGAGTCGTCGGTGTCGAAGTCGATCTCCGCATTCTCGCTAAGTAAACAATTGATGATTCGTGTAATTCTGGTCTTTATGCCTGGCCGAGTGATATTGGTGTATACTTCTTGTAGCATCACTGCCAATGCCGCGTTGTTATTCACATACTTAGCAGCTAAATCACCTATTTCAGCGTACTTATATTTATACGATTCTGATAAGAATTCCAACAATTTACTACTTGAAAGTATGAAGGTAGCAGATTTGGTCTCTGGTACTTGCTCCAAAGCCGAATCAATCTGTGTTTGTAAATAGCTAGGTGTTTCTTTGTTGTGTTTTATTTTTTCTTTTTCCTTTCTTGTTTCTTAGGATAATCGATGGTTGAATTTTTGTAGGTTTTTAGTTTATTGTCTTCAGTCGAAATTTTACTAGTAGACGCTTGTCTTTTGCCGGTTTTTACGAATTGTTCATTGGTTGGTTGTTTAAAAAGTGCTATTCCGTTAAAGTTTAAACCTTGGTTAGTATAATCTTCCGCAGCTGATTGTGTGTTATTAATTTCCTTTTCGCAATTATACGTATCTTGAAAAACATGTCTATTCGAATCATTTACCTTCACTACGATGCTGCCTTCAGGTTTAATTTGCGCTATTTCAATATTACTGCTCTGGGAATTTTTAGTTGTGGGGCAATATTTAGCCGTATGTCCTTCTTGATTACAAACAAAACATGAGATTTTGTCAGTAGATACGTAAATGTGATAGAGCGCGTCTTCATAATTAATCGTGAATTCCTTCGGGATTTTGTTTACCTCTTCGGGGTCAATAAATATCTGTCGTCGGAAACTTATTATCTGTGTATACCCTGGATCATCCACGCCAAGTCTTATGAAGCTCATGTTCGATTTTGGAGTTATGCCATTATCTATAAGTTTCTTAGTAATTACATCGTGTGGAATGCAAGGATGCACATTAGAAAAAATGACCCTCCTAGATTGTATAATGTATGGTCTGATTGTTAATTTTTGGTCTCCAATTTCTATGATATTATTACCTTCACGAGTTATTTCTTCAACTAACTTTATACTATTTAAATAACAACAAAAACGATTTTGTGAGATTTTAGAAGCAGCAATAATATTTGTTGACTCCGTTTTTGTAGCGATTGCTCTTAAGAACGTTTTAATTTCTACTCCTTCGATGGTATCACAATCACTATCGCTTGATTTTTTTTGGAAACAGACTATTACTAACAACTTTGGAAAAGGAAGGATCACTGTTTTTGTTAATTTGCATCGTGGTATTTGCACTAGCACTTTGTGAACTTTGTGAACTGTAACTTGAAATTATTTCAGCAGATTTATTTTCCATATTGTATCAATAACTTTATCTTAAGTCGTCTTTTCTATAGACTAGACACTAAATTACAGCGCGGCAAAGCCACGTCGCGAACCGCAGAGAGCTATTTGTAAACACGTCTGACTCTCGCGACTGTTCGAATCGAACAGATCTCTATCTCTATTTGGCAAAAATTCTGTCTGGTTTTGATACTCGTTCCAACCACCAAATTGTAAATTTGGTCTATTATAATTACGACTGTTATCCGAGCGACTTTGTGTGCTATTAGAACTGTTTATGGGATCGCATCGGTTGTTATTATCGGAAAATCTTTCTGCAAAACTTTGTGCTGATTTAAAACAATTTATGGCTCTATGACCAGTTTTAGAACAATATTGACATACAATCGAAGAGTTATTCGAAATATAATTTATTTTACGCGTTTCTCCACCTCGAGAGCTTGTTCACGAGCCTGTATCATAGAAGTTGGAGTCCCCAAACGTGCACGAATTTCCCAACGAAGCCCTTTTAAAAAGAATTTTCAACATTCTCGCCTTAGTTCAAGCATGAAACGATCTGCCGTCACAACTCGACCCTCTCTGTCGGCCGCTTTGACTATTTAATTTGTTATTTCTTGCAACCGATTAAAATAAGCAACAACTGTGTCATTGATTTTTTGTTTTAATTTAGCATGGTCTCCCGTCCACTCGTAATATGTTTCTATTGATCCGAAAGTGTTTTCGAAAACATCGCCCTGTTGAAAAAAATCATATGATATTTTCACCTAAAATTTTCACCTGATAATTTTAGGTAACTTTTATTCATTTTTTTAAGTAAATTAGGTAATTTTATCAGGTAAAAGTTTTAGGTAAAAAATTTAGGTAAAATTTTTTGCTTTTGATTTTTTGATAGAAATTTTGCTTATATATATGAATTTAAATACGTAAATATATCACTTCAAAATATTATCCAATTAATTTATGTAGTAGTATAAAATAGTGTTCTTAATATTAATATGATTAACAATATATTACATTAATAACCTAAAAAACGTACGTAATAAATTTAATTAATTTTATCAAGTATTTTGTTGCATGACTATTTATTAGAAAATAATCAGGTGATTTTATTTTTTGAGTGCTTGACTCTACAAGTAAAGAGAGCATGCGCAGCACGTTAATCGAATTTCAAATTTGCGATTAAAAAATAATGATAAATTGCATTTTTATATCTAAGAATAGGCACATATTATAGTTACTGAAGACACACATAAACATTGTTAGAATTGCCTATTCTTAGACCTTTACCGACACACAATAATTACTTAGAGCATCGGTTAGTTCCGATTCGTTGAGCATCAGGTACCTCGTACGTGATACAACTCATAACGGTTCTTAGTTCTGGCGCGCACATCATAACACGGTAACCGCAAATACTGAAACTTGTGATATTTCTGAATTACTGCGTATTTTCTCCGCATATAACAGGTTAAGTATGTAAAATATTAATTATAATAGTAATTATAAATACTCATCAATCATTTCCTTATATCATTTATTATCGTTTAAGTACTATTGAAGAAGAAGTATGTTTTATATTTACATAACCTAAAAATTCTGATACTTAAATTACTTTAAATTGTATACATGCATATATTAATTTACAATTATTGTTAATTAAGTATAATATCAGTCAAATTATTATTTGGTTAGAATTTAAATTAATTGTTTATTAAAAGGCATAATTTTTTACTTACAAAGGAGACCAACCAAGTAAATACCAAAAAACAATTCGCTAGTTTAATTTATAAATATGATATAGAAAGTAAAAGCTATAGTTTAAAAAAAATCATGCTATCAATTTAATTAATTTATTTTGTATATTAGTTTCCATGAACATAGCTTGTGAGTTCAAATAAATTTTATGGTTTTTGTAGTATGATGATAATAGTTTTTACCAAGTGCGTATACATTAGAATATAAAAATTTATACCAAAATATTTTGCTAGAAAAAGTTTTTGTTAATTTATAGAGATACATAATAAATTTTTATATTTTTGAAAGCTTCAACACTGTATGTATAAATGTGTATACATATATGTATGATATATTCTCTTAAATATTGTTTTAAAGACTAAACATTCATATACATATTATGTATTTTATTTCTATACAGTTTTATTCGCAATTTCATCAGAGCAAAGGGATGTAAACTAAGTTTTAATATGACTTCATCTAATTCAAAGGACGAGTTGATCTTTCTGTGTGATGGTTTGATACTTTTTATTGGAAAATATTTCAAACTTATAATCTATAAAAATTGTATTTGTAAACTTTGTTTTAATTACTATTTTATAGTTTCATTAAAATTGCATTAATATAAAGATATTGTACATAATATATACAATTAATAATTTGCTATAAATATATTAATGTTATATAACTATGTACTTTTAATAGTACATTGTTAAAATGTACAATTAACATTTAATTTATATTGTATCATAGGATAAATTATGAACCAATAATAGCTCCAATACAAAAAATATTTATTTCATTATAAAAATGTGATTTTAAACTAAAAAAAGCTTCAACTTTAATTTTAGTACTATCCGGATACAACTGAATGTCAATTTATATTGTATAATAGAAAAAGTTATTGAAAGATGATAGCTTCAATACAAATAAATATTTATATTATTACAAAATTGTAATTTTAAACTAAAATAAACTTTCTTATGTATTATAAGATAGCATCGATTCACAACATACATATACTATTACATAGTTTAAAATTGAATTTAAGTTTTATGTGGAGTCATAATTGAAATTGTTAAAATAAAAATTTAAAAAAACAACAAATATTACAACAAAATATAAAGGAAACTATATTACATAAATTAAAAAATTTATTTGAAGGTTTTTTTAGATAGAGTTTTTGCTTTTAATAATTTCCTTGATTAATTTCCTTCATGATAATCATGATCATAATATTTCACAAAAAATAGTACAAGATTTAGTTTAAATTGTATTTTTTCTTTACAGTTTCAACAGATACATGTGACAGCTTGGTGTCACATATTGCAGGATCTGCTGAACTACACCAAAACGATAGCATTAATAATATAACAATCCCTTTAATAAATTGTCAAAATGTGCCTCTTGACCTAGAACGTACCTCAGAAAACACCTGTATTATAATTGATTCACCAAATGGTGTATTATCAGCAAAACCTATAGTATAAGGGAATCCAACAGTCTTTCCTTCTCACCAAGTAAATAATTTAATTATTTATCGTTAAATAAATATTAGAATAGAAAAAGGCAAAACTATAATTTTGTAAATAATCTTTATCATATGAATTTTATAATAATAGTTTACAATCAGTATTCCTAAATATAACTTACTTGTTCTTTAAATAAATTTTTTTTCAGTTGTTCCCTCAAACAGTGATAATTATATACAGTTATATATACTATATATAGTTTAAGAAGAAAAAGATATTTCATAAGCAGCGCAGTTCTTTGTAAAGGATATTTATATACAAAATCAAATCTGAAATACTGCAAATAAATTATATTTATATAAAGATTGTAATATGAACATTTATTAGTATTCGAGAATTACAATGCAAATATGTCTGTGATCACTTACTGTATATTCTAGTTTTAAAATTATAAAATTTTCTACATTATTCGTTAAACAAAATTTATGATGAAATACGGCGTTTTCATTTACATCAGTAAATTAAATTTGAATATTTCTTATTACTTTTGTAATATTTCATGATCTTAAGACTTGAAATTTCAATAATGCTGCATTTTGGAATATACTTTGCCGTAAATACACCAAACAGACTTTAAGTTAACCATTTTTAAAAAACTGTTCATTTTTCCTTATTTTTAATTTTCTATCAGAAATTTCAATTTTGTTTATTCTATTATAATGTTCAGTTTCAAAATTTTAAAACTAGAAACAAATAAATATAAGTTATATATATATATATTATTTAATAGAACAGACTACTTACATGAAGCAACAGGTGGTTTTGCTTTCAGATTTGACATTTAATGTTATTAAGATTATATTTGTAAAATTGTTATCTACATTACTTTAACAAAAGAATTATTATATTTTTACAAAATGGAAGCTGTTATTAAAAAAAATGTATCTTCGCTTAAGCACGTAAAATAATTGTTTAAAATAAAGATATATTTAATTCACCTGACTTATGTGTATATTTATGTCACTGTCACAAGTGAGTGATTTACAAATTTTTTAACAAAACTTATCAGGTGTTTACATCACCAAATTTAACTTTTTAATTATTGAAATGACTAAAATTATTAAATTAAGGGTAGCTTTTTGTCTTTTGACTTATATATTGTAATTTCAAGGTTCGACGTCATATATTTAAAATACGTGATTTAAAAATATGCTTAAAAATTTGTAAATTAGCCACGTGTCCTGTTCAAAATAATCAAGGATTATATATATTACCTACTATAATTTAACAATTTCTTTAATTTCTTTAGGTAAATTTGGTAATATAATTAGGTAATTTAATCAGCTTTTTATTAAGTAAAGTAATTAGCTACAATTATATACCTTATTTTTTACATTACTTTTTAAAAACCTAGGTTTGTACAAAATTAATTTTTCTTTCATTTGCAAAAGTTTTAAAACTTCAATTGAAACAAAAGCTTAATATTAGATAAATATTTTACCTAATATAATCACCCGATAAAATTACCTAATTTGTAACGGGGTACAATCTTTCGCGTCGGTAGGGGTAAAGGGATCGGTTGCTACGGCACTGCCTAGTTATACTCCCTAGGCGGTGCTCCGAGAGTGCGCGGCGGATTCAAATCAGTGAACCCCGCGCACGACCTACCGTTGCGATGTCCGTTAACAACTGCGAGATCACTTGCCGATCTCGCGTCTTTGTACAGCTAAAACGTCGTGAGCTGAAAAGGACCGCGAATAAAAGGGATAAATTCGCGGTAAGTTTACCTCGGCCGCTCCTGAAACGAAGAGGGCGGTATTCGGGATAACGGGAATAACGTACGCCGGTAATCAATAATCAAACTCGTACTCGGATATTGATTACATCTGAATTTTATTCAAGTTAAAGAAATATAAATACCGTTTAACATAAAACAAAGATTTAACAAAAGCCGTATATAGGCCGCGTGAGGTCTCGCGACGAGGTGTCTCTCTTTCTAGCACGCGTACGCGGTCGCCCGTTAGCTTCCTCGCCGTTCACGCTCACCAGCACGCTCACTCCACCAAGTCACTCACTCTTCACGGCGCGAAACCCAGAACCCGAGCAAGAATCCGCGATAACGATTCTTGTTCTCTTGCCGCGAAGTATCAAGGAAGGCGTTACCGGCGACGTGTCTATCTACGATGACTCGCATAAACTCTCTATACTCTCCTCAGTCAGCTTGCGCGTCGGACCAGTATTAGTCCTTACGCTGCTTACGCGCGGGCTCTCCCGATCACCTACGAGCTTTTCCGATCGTCACTCGCGCTCGTTATAAGGTATAGCTTCATACGCATAAGAGTATGTAGCTTACCTTTACAAATTCTATTACGTAATAAAATCTCCTGATTATTTTCTAATAAATAGTCATGCAACAAAATACTTGATAAAATTAATTAAATTTATTACGTACGTTTTTTAGGTTATTAATGTAATATATTGTTAATCATATTAATATTAAGAACACTATTTTATACTACTACATAAATTAATTGGATAATATTTTGAAGTGATATATTTACGTATTTAAATTCATATATATAAGCAAAATTTCTATCAAAAAATCAAAAGCAAAAAATTTTACCTAAATTTTTTACCTAAAATTTTTACCTGATAAAATTACCTAATTTACTTAAAAAAATGAAACAAAAGTCACCTAAAATTATCAGGTGAAAATTTTAGGTGAAAATATCATATGATTTTTTTCAACAGGGCGGATATCTATTTGATAGAATTAAAATTTTCTCCGCGCGTACAAGTTAAATTTAAAATTTTACAAGTAAAATTTCTTTTGCTTCATTACATCCATCTAAAAATTGCAATAAATTTTATTTATAATATAAATAAATAAATTTTTTTGGTTTTGTTCCGGTGTTTGTTATTAATTCGTCTAAATTAATTTTATTAAACAATTCGGCTTAAATTTTAGAAGAGTTTATTTGTTCGCGTTATCTTTTAATTAATTGATTATCGAAGGGAATTGTAAAATCTGTCGCACCTTGAATTAGTCTATCGTCGAGTACTTTCGCCGTGTCTGTCACTAATGCCTTTGCTTTCTCAGTCGATGACCTTTAATCTTAATTATGATACATTGAAAAGTTGTCCCTTTTTTTACACTTTCTTGTAAACTTTCTACGATTTTTGGTTCCTCGAGATAAGAATCTAACAACTATTTTTTCACTTCAGTTGCGAGCCGTTTGTTTACCGCCCTATTGAAAATAAATAGTGTTGCATGCTAAATTCAAACATTTTGTTACGTACATATTGGCGCGTAGATTTGGCACGTAATTTTATTACGTACTTTTGGTACATAACTTTTCTTTTTTTTTTTTTTTGCTTAACGTCGCTCTCACACTGATGCGTATCATCAGCGACCACAGAGGTATGTGCGATATCTTTTGTAAAAGCATACTTACTGAAAATACACTATTCAATCGGCAGGCACAGTAAGGGCACGAGCCGACATCTCCGGATTAAGCTTACGGACCAAGCGTAACAGTTAAAAGATGTTTTTTTAATATTTTATTGAGTTACGTACCTGAAGTACGTAATTGTATTACGTGCAGAAGTATCATCAGTGTGAGAGCGACGTTAAGCAAAAAAAAAGGAAAGAAAAGTTATGTACCAAAAGTACGTAAAAAAATTACGTGCCAAAACTACGCGCCAATATGTACGTAACAAAATGTTCGAATTTAGCATATAACAATACGTACTTTTGGAACGTGCTTTTGTTACGTAACAAAATTACGTATTTATTTTCAATAGGGCGAGCTTATAACGTTATCCGGTGTTAAAATCAATGGTTCATATGGACGATTAATCGGGGCTGGCATACTAAAATTTATAGGATTATACGCGATAAGTTCTTTTTGTTCCTCGTATTTAAAAACAGCGGGTTTTAAGCTAAAACATTTTACGCGCGTGGGAGTAATTATTGTATCCTTTGCTCGTTTTTACTAACTTCATAAATAGAATGATCGGTTGGAAAAAGGGGTCTCTATATTCAAAATCCCGAGATATTTTTATAGATAATGAAATATTTGCTACACTTTTCTCTAGTTTATCGTTTAAATAATTTATTTCTCTTGTCAAATTTTGCACTGTTTCAATAGGCGTTTTAGTTAAATCGAGAATATAGAGAGTCTGAACTTTTTCTTTGTATAAATTTAATAATGTATCATCCATAAAAATTCTAAATTCGTGTTTCTTTGTTTATTTACATAACAATCAGCATTTTTAGGTGTACCTAAAATTTTTTTCTAAACACATTTTTCTTTTAATCTCTTTTTTTTCTCTCAAAAATGTGAGTTTCCCGGCCGATGCACTAAATTTATTATAATAATTAATACAATCTGTCACGTTCAGACTTGTACCAACCATTATAAAAAAATTACAAAAAGGCAAATGATTAATAAACCATTCGCGTTCCTTTCGCGCTTGTTTGACTAGGACTAGTCGTGCGTCTCTAGGAGTAGCGAGCAAAGTTATTTTGAGAGTAGAGATTCAGGATATAATGTGGGATTATAAAGGAATATATTTTTTTATTCCTATTAATCAGCATATTTATTAAATTTGTTAATATAATATATAAATGTCTTCTTTTAAAATGAGCATATATAAATAAATTCTTCACTAGCCTTTTTAATGGACAAAAATACACATGAAAGTTGGCAATATTTTATAAAAACAGATTGCATAAAAATTATTTAAGATTTAATATTAATTTAATTTTGAGAATATAAACATTGCATGGGCGAACACGTTAACAAATTATCTTATTTAGCGAATAAAATATACGTAATGTTATTTAGGTACAAACATTACTAATTAATAATCAAAATAAGAATTATTATAAATAAATTGGAGGTTCGAAAATAATAATTATTTAAAAAGAAGCGGTTGGTTGCAGTACTTGAAAAATAATACAAAAGAATCAGGTTTGCCTTTAACGAATAGTACATAGCGTATAAATACCGAAAAGAATATACCTTAACCTACCCAAATATATATAGATATAATAGTAAAACACCTATCGGTACTTATGGTGACACTACGTGTTATCTTGGTGTTTTGAGGTTATAAAACATATGTAACGACTCAGATATAAGGGGAGAATATAATTGATAGAATAATGCTAAAAACATAAAAATACCAATAACCCAATACCTAAATACCCTCACGGGTAAAAAAGCACACTTTGACCTTATAATATTAATGAAGGATTGAAGTTATAACCTCATTCGAAGTGCCGGAGGCCTCCGATTTTTTGTGTCGGCATAAGTACGGATACATGGTTGAATTTTCGGTGGAATTATGCTGACGTCGGCATAATTACCCCAAAGTAAGCACAATTCCCATTTCCCGTAAGAATTTGTCGGCATAAGTACCGATTGATCAATTTATAAGTATATATATATATATGGTGGTTCTCTGTGACATCGAAGATGAAAAAAATAAATATTGCTATAACTGTGGGAATATGTTTTAGAGGTATCCAGTAGTTTCCTGAATTTTTCAGATTTTTTCTGGGCCATTATTTTAAGTTACAGAGAGTCAAAGTTGACATTTTAGCACTTTTTTGCATTATGCCCATTTTCATGAATTTTTAGCTCCCAGGGGATGCATTTTCACTAAAAACATAAGTATGACTTTTTTTGGTTTTGTTCCGGTGTTTGTTATTAATTCGTCTAAATTAATTTTATTAAACAATTCGGCTTAAATTTTAGAAGAGTTTATTTGTTCGCGTTATCTTTTAATTAATTGATTATCGAAGGGAATTGTAAAATCTGTCGCACCTTGAATTAGTCTATCGTCGAGTACTTTCGCCGTGTCTGTCACTAATGCCTTTGCTTTCTCAGTCGATGACCTTTAATCTTAATTATGATACATTGAAAAGTTGTCCCTTTTTTTACACTTTCTTGTAAACTTTCTACGATTTTTGGTTCCTCGAGATAAGAATCTAACAACTATTTTTTCACTTCAGTTGCGAGCCGTTTGTTTACCGCCCTATTGAAAATAAATAGTGTTGCATGCTAAATTCAAACATTTTGTTACGTACATATTGGCGCGTAGATTTGGCACGTAATTTTATTACGTACTTTTGGTACATAACTTTTCTTTTTTTTTTTTTTGCTTAACGTCGCTCTCACACTGATGCGTATCATCAGCGACCACAGAGGTATGTGCGATATCTTTTGTAAAAGCATACTTACTGAAAATACACTATTCAATCGGCAGGCACAGTAAGGGCACGAGCCGACATCTCCGGATTAAGCTTTACGGACCAAGCGTAACAGTTAAAAGATGTTTTTTTAATATTTTTATTGAGTTACGTACCTGAAGTACGTAATTGTATTACGTGCAGAAGTATCATCAGTGTGAGAGCGACGTTAAGCAAAAAAAAAGGAAAGAAAAGTTATGTACCAAAAGTACGTAAAAAAATTACGTGCCAAAACTACGCGCCAATATGTACGTAACAAAATGTTCGAATTTAGCATATAACAATACGTACTTTTGGAACGTGCTTTTGTTACGTAACAAAATTACGTATTTATTTTCAATAGGGCGAGCTTATAACGTTATCCGGTGTTAAAATCAATGGTTCATATGGACGATTAATCGGGGCTGGCATACTAACATTTATAGGATTATACGCGATAAGTTCTTTTTGTTCCTCGTATTTAAAAACAGCGGGTTTTAAGCTAAACACATTTTACGCGCGTGGGAGTAATTATTGTATCCTTGCTCGTTTTTACTAACTTCATAAATAGAATGATCGGTTGGAAAAAGGGGGTCTCTATATTCAAAATCCGAGATATTTTTATAGATAATGAAATATTTGCTACACTTTTCTCTAGTTTATCGTTTAAATAATTTATTTCTCTTGTCAATTTGCACTGTTTCAATAGGCGTTTTAGTTAAATCGAGAATATAGAGAGTCTGAACTTTTTCTTTGTATAAATTTAATAATGTATCATCCATAAAAATTCTAAATTCGTGTTTCTTTGTTTATTTACATAACAATCAGCATTTTTAGGTGTACCTAAAATTTTTTTCTAAACACATTTTTCTTTTAATCTCTTTTTTTTCTCTCAAAAATGTGAGTTTCCCGGCCGATGCACTAAATTTATTATAATAATTAATACAATCTGTCACGTTCAGACTTGTACCAACCATTATAAAAAAATTACAAAAAGGCAAATGATTAATAAACCATTCGCGTTCCTTTCGCGCTTGTTTGACTAGGACTAGTCGTGCGTCTCTAGGAGTAGCGAGCAAAGTTATTTTGAGAGTAGAGATTCAGGATATAATGTGGGATTATAAAGTAATATATTTTTTTATTCCTATTAATCATGCATTATTTATTTAAATTTGTTAATATAATTATATAATGTCTTCTTTTTAAATGATCATATATAACTAAATTCTTCTAGCTTTTTAATGGACAAAAATACACATGAAATTGCAATATTTTATAAACAATTGCATAAAATTATTTAAGTTTAATAATAATTTTAATTTTGATAATATAAACAATTGCATGGCGAACACGTTAACAAATTATCTTATTTAGCGAATAAAATATACGTAATGTTATTTTAGTACAAACATTACTAATTAATAATCAAAATAAGAATTATTATAAATAAATTGGAGTTCGAAATAATAATTATTTTAAAAAAAGCGGTTGGTTCAGTAATTGAAATAATACAAAATATCAGGTTTGCCTTTACGAATATTACATAGCGTATAAATAACCGAAAAGAATATACCTTAACTACCCAAATATATATAGATATATATATAAACACCAGTATCGGTACTTATGGTGACACTACGTGTTATCTTGGTGTTTTGAGGTTATAAAACATATGTAACGACTCAGATATAAGGGGGAGAATATTAATTGATAGAATAATGCATAAAAAACCAATAACCAATATCCAATAACCAAATACCTAAATACCCCTCACGGGTAAAAAAGCACACTTTGACCTTATAATATTAATGAAGGATTGAAGTTATAACCTCATTCGAAGTGCCGGAGGCCTCCGATTTTTTGTGTGTCGGCATAAGTACGGATACATGGTTGAATTTTCGGTGGAATTATGCTGACGTCGGCATAATTACCCCAAAGTAAGCACAATTCCCATTTCCCGTAAGAATTTGTCGGCATAAGTACCGATTGATCAATTTATAAGTATATATATATATATGGGTGGTTCTCTGTGACATCGAAGATGAAAAAAATAAATATTGCTATAACTGTGGGAATATGTTTTAGAGGTATCCAGTAGTTCTCCTGAATTTTTTCAGATTTTTTCTGGGCCATTATTTTAAGTTACAGAGAGTCAAAGTTGACATTTTAGCACTTTTTTGCATTATATGCCCATTTTCATGAATTTTTAGCTCCCAGGGGATGCATTTTCACTAAAAACATAAGTATGACTTTTTTGTAAAATTTTCCGAACTTTTCATTAAAAATACTTTTAAAGACATAAATGTATGCTGTCACACTCTTGTAAGCCATTTAAAACCTTAAATAGTGAAAATCAGCAATTCTGCTCCGGACTCTGGTAACCTAATACTGTCTAAAAGATGTCTTTTTATAGTCAGAAACTGCCTAAAAATTTCCAGAGTGGGTCTAAATCATTAAGATCACTTATAGTCAAAATATCCGGGAAAAGTGCCCGAAATATTAATAGAAATGTATATTTGTTGCCTTATAATGACGAATCTAGTAGCATGATCATTGCAAAAAAATTTATGCACTTACCTTGGAATGGTAGAAAAGTATCTCCACTTGTTCCAGTATCCATCTAATCCCCTGTAAGCTGCTAAAAATACAAATATTATTATAAAATTATAAAAAATTATTTTTTAAACATTTATAATGCTAGATTTTTAGTTTCACATCCCTTACAAGAATTATAATACTAATCTGAAGGATTACTATAAAAGTATCAACATTATTATTATTATTCAGCAATACATTGTTTAGATTTCACAAACTTGTCACTGTCACGTTATCATATTATTCATTATAATTATATATCCGATTTATTTATATATCTTTTGTATTAAATACGTATATTCAGTTATTATAATAATGATGTTTATATATTTATAGTAATCCATCAGATTAGTATTATAATTCTTGTAAGGGATGAAAAACTAAAAATTCAGCATTATAAATGTTTAAAAATTAATTTTTTACATTTGTATAATAATATTTGTATTTTTAGCAGCTTACAGGGAATTAGATGGATACTGAAACAAGTAAAGATACTTTTCTACCACTCCAAGGTAAGTGCACAAATTTTTTTGCAATGATCATGCTAATAGATTCATCGTTATAAGGCAACAAATATACATTTCTATTAATATTTCGGGCACTTTTCCCGGATATTTTGACCATAAATGATCTTAATGATTTAGACCCACTCTGGAAATTTTTAGGCAGTTTCTGAATATAAAAAGACATCTTTTAGACAGTATTAGGTTACCAGAGTCCGGAGCAGAATTGCTGATTTTCACTATTTAAGGTTTAAATGGCTTACAAGAGTGTGACAGCATACATTTATGTCTTTAAAAGTATTTTTAATGAAAAGTTCGGAAAATTTTACAAAAAAAGTCATACTTATGTTTTTAGTGAAAAATGCATCCCCTGGGAGCTAAAAATTCATGAAAATGGGCATATAATGCAAAAAAGTGCTAAAATGTCAACTTTGACTCTCTGTAACTTAAAATAATGGCCCAGAAAAAATCTGAAAAAATTCAGGAGAACTACTGGATACCTCTAAAACATATTCCCACAGTTATAGCAATATTTATTTTTTTCATCTTCGATGTCACAGAGAACCACCCATATATATATATATAGTGTATATATGTGTGGTAAGGAACGAAGGTCTGCCTCGAACGTAGGTAGCGACGTCAAGAGGCTTGGTGATGTCCCGCTAGACCTGCGGGCGTTGACGTTAGATGCGTATGCGTTCGGAGCTCGATGATTGCCAGATGTCGGAGTCATAGTTCCTTGACTAAGGCTCATAGATACAAACGGTGCGTCTCGATTCCCGAATACAAAATCTCTCTCGACTTTGTATGTATATATTTTTAAATTCCGAGTAGCAGAGCTTCGCCTTCTAATCTAGGGTCTAAGTCCTCTTTACTTTAGATGAAAATTGCGTAATTAGTTCTCGATTTTTTGTTCTTGCACCCTATTGGACCGTTAGATGTGCGTGATCAAAAATATCACTGCGACGTTACCAAAAAGCGGTTTCTCTTTCTTGGCTACTTAAATTATATCTTCCTTCTAATACACGAATTTCTAGTCCATATCTCTTATTGCCGGCTCTTCTCCGAGCATGGATATTATAGTGCAATATACAGAAACTCTTGCGCAACACCTTCGTTTTGATCTCACTATCGGCAATCCCGCATAAGTGCTCTTTTTCATTTGAAATGTTCGTAAATTAATCTGTCCCTTAGCTCTATAAATTAGGCTTTTTGTTACTGCATTTATTTAGAATCATAATTCTATATCAACCTTATTTCGTTCGTCTTCTACGCCGTAATTTTATTCTATACAACGCAGTACCTTTTTCGAAAGAAAAAATATAATTTTCGTCGGGACTCGACAATTGATTGATTGAAAAATTTTATTATGTCTAAGTTACAAGTAACCTTAAGGCAACAGAAAATTACATTAGAATTAAATAAATTTTTGTGACATAATGCGAATATAATATAAAATTGTAAAATAGAAATAGTTAAATAAACGAATAACATAATCAAGTAATATTACATTACGAAGCGACCATTAAATTACAATAATTGATGACTTACAACTAATAACAATAACACAGTCATACAAAAAAAATTTGGCAAGACCCAGATAGTAGAAGTATTATTTCTTATGTATTTTGACGCTAAAATTTGTCTATAAGAGCTTAAAATACATTTTTGTGATTTCATGATTAATGTTTTTTGTATATTTCGATATGTTTAACTTTCTAACATTTTCTCAACAATATTTTGATAATCATTACTTTTATGATTACCCAAAAAGTTTTTTCGCTGGTGATATTTTGTAGTCAGATTAAACATATCGAAATACACAAGAAACATGAATCATGAAGTCACAAAAAATGTATTTTAATCTCTTGCAGACAAATTTTAGGATTTTTTTTTAGATTTCTCATGGTTTTTTACAATTTTTTAAAAATTTTAAGGACCTACGAGTAAAATAGACCCTAAATTTGGTTTCAGCGCATCAAAATATATAAAAATCATGCATGATATAAGTTCGACAAAATTTATTGCCTAATAAATGTGGGCTCTTCAATGCAAATTTTCACAATTTTCAGCAATTTTCATAGTTTTCTAGCATATTTTCCAAGTTCAAAGAGCTAACGCGTAAAAATAAACTCCAGATTCAGTTTCAGCGTGTTAAAATACATGAGAAATCATATTTTAGTATGTTTCAAATTCCCTAATCTATTACACTGAACACTCACCCACTTTCTCCTTTCTAAAAATTGGATTTTCCGATTTTCCAGGTGGTTTTTCTTCATTTAAAAAAAATGAAGGGTTCTAGAGCAATTCTGCGCCCGGATTCGGTTTCAGAGCGTCAAAATACATAAGAAATAATACCTCTACTCTCTGGGTTGAGAGGCCTGCGATGGCTCAGTCGGTAGGGCGTCGGGCTCGTATATGGAGGTCCCAGGTTCGATTCCCGGCCCCAGCCGATTGATACAAGCACCACTGGGGAATGTATTTGCAACAAGTGCTTTCTTCACCAAGACATCGTGATAACCTCCGTCGCTAATTAGCACCGATTTGGGAGCATAAAAAAGCAACGTTAAAATAATGAAAAAAAAAACTCTCTGGGTCGTGCCACTTTTCTTGTGTGTCTGTGTAATTATTCTAAACTATTTGCATTAAAAACTTAAAAGTTACATGACATCACTGGTCGTCAAATTGTCGTACAAATGGTTCTGAAATACGTAGACGCCAGTACTAACAAGGGAAGTTCATGACCTCCGGGAAACGGATCTTATCCGAACTTTAGTATATCTTTTGTAATGTGGAAATATGAAGTAAGCCAAGTTATTGCTTGCCAATGGCCACATTGACGAAAGTTATTCGACATCTAATAATAATTTCAATGACAATTACTTCCAACTTAATCGTTTATAACTCCGAAAACAAATAAGATAAACAATCGAACCAAAAACGAAAAAAAAGTGAGTTCAAATAGATATAATAAAAAAAAGAAGTTAAAATGCTCTTTTTGGAGTAAAGTTATGAAGAAAATAAAAAATTAAGGAGAACTACTGGATACCTCTAAAACATATTCCCACAGTTATAGCAATATTTATTTTTTTCATCTTCGATGTCACAGAGAACCACCCATATATATATATAGTGTATATATGTGTGGTAAGGAACGAAGGTCTGCCTCGAACGTAGGTAGCGACGTCAAGAGGCTTGGTGATGTCCCGCTAGACCTGCGGGCGTTGACGTTAGATGCGTATGCGTTCGGAGCTCGATGATTGCCAGATGTCGGAGTCATAGTTCCTTGACTAAGGCTCATAGATACAAACGGTGCGTCTCGATTCCCGAATACAAAATCTCTCTCGACTTTGTATGTATATTTTTAAATTCCGAGTAGCAGAGCTTCGCCTTCTAATCTAGGGTCTAAGTCCTCTTTACTTTAGATGAAAATTGCGTAATTAGTTCTCGATTTTTTGTTCTTGCACCCTATTGGACCGTTAGATGTGCGTGATCAAAAATATCACTGCGACGTTACCAAAAAGCGGTTTCTCTTTCTTGGCTACTTAAATTATATCTTCCTTCTAATACACGAATTTCTAGTCCATATCTCTTATTGCCGGCTCTTCTCCGAGCATGGATATTATAGTGCAATATACAGAAACTCTTGCGCAACACCTTCGTTTTGATCTCACTATCGGCAATCCCGCATAAGTGCTCTTTTTCATTTGAAATGTTCGTAAATTAATCTGTCCCTTAGCTCTATAAATTAGGCTTTTTGTTACTGCATTTATTTAGAATCATAATTCTATATCAACCTTATTTCGTTCGTCTTCTACGCCGTAATTTTATTCTATACAACGCAGTACCTTTTTCGAAAGAAAAAATATAATTTTCGTCGGGACTCGACAATTGATTGATTGAAAAATTTTATTATGTCTAAGTTACAAGTAACCTTAAGGCAACAGAAAATTACATTAGAATTAAATAAATTTTTGTGACATAATGCGAATATAATAAAATTGTAAAATAGAAATAGTTAAATAAACGAATAACATAATCAAGTAATATTACATTACGAAGCGACCATTAAATTACAATAATTGATGACTTACAACTAATAACAATAACACAGTCATACAAAAAAAATTTGGCAAGACCCAGATAGTAGAAGTATTATTTCTTATGTATTTTGACGCTAAAATTTGTCTATAAGAGCTTAAAATACATTTTTTGTGATTTCATGATTAATGTTTTTTGTATATTTCGATATGTTTAACTTTCTAACATTTTCTCAACAATATTTTGATAATCATTACTTTTATGATTACCCAAAAAGTTTTTTCGCTGGTGATATTTTGTAGTCAGATTAAACATATCGAAATACACAAGAAACATGAATCATGAAGTCACAAAAAATGTATTTTAATCTCTTGCAGACAAATTTTAGGATTTTTTTTTAGATTTCTCATGGTTTTTTACAATTTTTTAAAAATTTTAAGGACCTACGAGTAAAATAGACCCTAAATTTGGTTTCAGCGCATCAAAATATAAAAATCATGCATGATATAAGTTCGACAAAATTTATTGCCTAATAAATGTGGGCTCTTCAATGCAAATTTTCACAATTTTCAGCAATTTTCATAGTTTTCTAGCATATTTTCCAAGTTCAAAGAGCTAACGCGTAAAATAAACTCCAGATTCAGTTTCAGCGTGTTAAAATACATGAGAAATCATATTTTAGTATGTTTCAAATTCCCTAATCTATTACACTGAACACTCACCCACTTTCTCCTTTCTAAAAATTGGATTTTCCGATTTTCCAGGTGGTTTTTCTTCATTTAAAAAAAATGAAGGGTTCTAGAGCAATTCTGCGCCCGGATTCGGTTTCAGAGCGTCAAAATACATAAGAAATAATACCTCTACTCTCTGGGTTGAGAGGCCTGCGATGGCTCAGTCGGTAGGGCGTCGGGCTCGTAATATGGAGGTCCCAGGTTCGATTCCCGGCCCCAGCCGATTGATACAAGCACCACTGGGGAATGTATTTGCAACAAGTGCTTTCTTCACCAAGACATCGTAACCTCCGTCGCTAATTAGCACCGATTTGGGAGCATAAAAAAGCAACGTTAAAATAATGAAAAAAAAAACTCTCTGGGTCGTGCCACTTTTCTTGTGTGTCTGTGTAATTATTCTAAACTATTTGCATTAAAAACTTAAAAGTTACATGACATCACTGGTCGTCAAATTGTCGTACAAATGGTTCTGAAATACGTAGACGCCAGTACTAACAAGGGAAGTTCATGACCTCCGGGAAACGGATCTTATCCGAACTTTAGTATATCTTTTGTAATGTGGAAATATGAAGTAAGCCAAGTTATTGCTTGCCAATGGCCACATTGACGAAAGTTATTCGACATCTAATAATAATTTCAATGACAATTACTTCCAACTTAATCGTTTATAACTCCGAAACAAATAAAGATAAACAATCGAACCAAAAACGAAAAAAAGTGAAGTTCAAATAGATATAATAAAAAAAAGAAGTTAAAATTGCTCTTTTTGGAGTAAAGTTATGAAGAAAATAAAAAATTAAAGAATTTTGGGCTAAAAGAAACAATAAACTTTTCATATTAAATTTTGGTGAAAATATCTTCAATTTCTTATTTTCTTCTTAACTTTACTCCAAATAGAGCATTTCTTTAAATTGTCCTTTGTATATCAAAAGTATTGTAATGTAAGTTTTTACTATAGCATAAAAGAAAATAATTTTTTACTTTTTGTAAAATAATTAATTTATTTTAAAGATGAGTATGAAAGTGTAGTGCATTTAAATAATAAACTCATACCAGTTTGGTACCTGAATTTCAAAAAAGTACGCCTTCAAAATAAAAATGTTAGATAGGAATCATTTTTAGTAACAATAGTAATAATTTCAATATTTTATTTTTATTTTTTACAAAATTGTAATTAATTTTAGAATGGTGTACCAAATTTAACACTTCAAGAAAGACTGAAAAGTTTGCGGTTAAAGCGTCACTTGACTATATTTCTGAAATAGTTGGACCAGATTTACAAGATGGTAGCAATTTGTCTGATGACGAAAATGATGAACCGGAGAAAGATATTAAAGACTTACATACAATAAATACTGATAAAAGAAAACGATATTACATCAACAATAATTATACAATAGAAGTCAACTTTTTAACGTTTTTTCGTATTTTTTTTATTACCTTAATCGATTTTCTATGTTTATTTTCGAAAATATTATTTTGAGCGTTAAGTGTATAATAGAAAAAAGGTTTGCTATTTTAATACGAATATTTCGTTCCTTAAAACGTTTTTGGTAAAAACATTATATTCGTTTTATTGTTTGTACTTTTTTCATTATTTTGACGGTTCTTCCATGTTTATCTTCGAAAATATTGTTTTGAACGTTAAGTGTATAATAGAAAAAAGGTTTGTTATTTTAATACGAACATTTCGTTCATTTAAAGTTTTTCAGTAAAAACAATACATTTCGTTTTATTGCGAAAAAACGTGTTTTTTTTGTACTTTTTTCATTCATTATTTTGACCGTTTTTCTATGTTTATCTTCGAAAATATTGTTTTGAGCGTGAAGTGTACAATAACAAAAGTTCTGTTATTTTGAGACGAAAGTAGTAAGGGTACCTTTTAGCGCGCCGGCATGGGCGTGGCCTAACAACAATGGTGTCTGGCGCGAACAATGGGAACAATGGGAACAATTGGGTTGTCTAGCACGTACAATGGGGTTGTCTAGCGTGGACAATGGGGTGTCTACCCCGGTGGTGACGTCACGACGGGGGCCCGCGCGTGCCAGAGAGGGAGTGAGGGAAAGAGGGAGAGAGAGAGAGCGAAGCTCTCTCTCTCTCTCTCTCTCTCTCTCGTACTTATGTATAGGTAGGGTGGAACGGACTCTGTGACGTCACAGCGGGCTTCGTCGGAGTACATGGGTGCGAGAGAGAGAGGTAGAGGGAGTGCGCGCGAAGTGCGTCTCTCTCGTGCTGAGGTTGCTCCGGCGTCATAGACGCCCCGATGCAGTGCAATATACAGAAACTCTTGCGCAACACCTTCGTTTTGATCTCACTATCGGCAATCCCGCATAAGTGCTCTTTTTCATTTGAAATGTTCGTAAATTAATCTGTCCCTTAGCTCTATAAATTAGGCTTTTTGTTACTGCATTTATTTAGAATCATAATTCTATATCAACCTTATTTCGTTCGTCTTCTACGCCGTAATTTTATTCTATACAACGCAGTACCTTTTTCGAAAGAAAAAATATAATTTTCGTCGGGACTCGACAATTGATTGATTGAAAAATTTTATTATGTCTAAGTTACAAGTAACCTTAAGGCAACAGAAAATTACATTAGAATTAAATAATTTTTGTGACATAATGCGAATATAATATAAAATTGTAAAATAGAAATAGTTAAATAAACGAATAACATAATCAAGTAATATTACATTACGAAGCGACCATTAAATTACAATAATTGATGACTTACAACTAATAACAATAACACAGTCATACAAAAAAAATTTGGCAAGACCCAGATAGTAGAAGTATTATTTCTTATGTATTTTGACGCTAAAATTTGTCTATAAGAGCTTAAAATACATTTTTTGTGATTTCATGATTAATGTTTTTTGTATATTTCGATATGTTTAACTTTCTAACATTTTCTCAACAATATTTTGATAATCATTACTTTTATGATTACCCAAAAAGTTTTTTCGCTGGTGATATTTTGTAGTCAGATTAAACATATCGAAATACACAAGAAACATGAATCATGAAGTCACAAAAAATGTATTTTAATCTCTTGCAGACAAATTTTAGGATTTTTTTTTTAGATTTCTCATGGTTTTTTACAATTTTTTAAAAATTTTAAGGACCTACGAGTAAAATAGACCCTAAATTTGGTTTCAGCGCATCAAAATATATAAAAATCATGCATGATATAAGTTCGACAAAATTTATTGCCTAATAAATGTGGGCTCTTCAATGCAAATTTTCACAATTTTCAGCAATTTTCATAGTTTTCTAGCATATTTTCCAAGTTCAAAGAGCTAACGCGTAAAATAAACTCCAGATTCAGTTTCAGCGTGTTAAAATACATGAGAAATCATATTTTAGTATGTTTCAAATTCCCTAATCTATTACACTGAACACTCACCCACTTTCTCCTTTCTAAAAATTGGATTTTCCGATTTTCCAGGTGGTTTTTCTTCATTTAAAAAAAATGAAGGGTTCTAGAGCAATTCTGCGCCCGGATTCGGTTTCAGAGCGTCAAAATACATAAGAAATAATACCTCTACTCTCTGGGTTGAGAGGCCTGCGATGGCTCAGTCGGTAGGGCGTCGGGCTCGTAATATGGAGGTCCCAGGTTCGATTCCCGGCCCCAGCCGATTGATACAAGCACCACTGGGGAATGTATTTGCAACAAGTGCTTTCTTCACCAAGACATCGTATAACCTCCGTCGCTAATTAGCACCGATTTGGGAGCATAAAAAAGCAACGTTAAAATAATGAAAAAAAAAACTCTCTGGGTCGTGCCACTTTTCTTGTGTGTCTGTGTAATTATTCTAAACTATTTGCATTAAAAACTTAAAAGTTACATGACATCACTGGTCGTCAAATTGTCGTACAAATGGTTCTGAAATACGTAGACGCCAGTACTAACAAGGGAAGTTCATGACCTCCGGGAAACGGATCTTATCCGAACTTTAGTATATCTTTTGTAATGTGGAAATATGAAGTAAGCCAAGTTATTGCTTGCCAATGGCCACATTGACGAAAGTTATTCGACATCTAATAATAATTTCAATGACAATTACTTCCAACTTAATCGTTTATAACTCCGAAACAAATAAAGATAAACAATCGAACCAAAAACGAAAAAAAAGTGAAGTTCAAATAGATATAATAAAAAAAAGAAGTTAAAATTGCTCTTTTTGGAGTAAAGTTATGAAGAAAATAAAAAATTAAAGAATTTTGGGCTAAAAGAAACAATAAACTTTTCATATTAAATTTTGGTGAAAATATCTTCAATTTCTTATTTTCTTCTTAACTTTACTCCAAATAGAGCATTTCTTTAAATTGTCCTTTGTATATCAAAAGTATTGTAATGTAAGTTTTTACTATAGCATAAAAGAAAATAATTTTTTACTTTTTGTAAAATAATTAATTTATTTTAAAGATGAGTATGAAAGTGTAGTGCATTTAAATAATAAACTCATACCAGTTTGGTACCTGAATTTCAAAAAAGTACGCCTTCAAAATAAAAATGTTAGATAGGAATCATTTTTAGTAACAATAGTAATAATTTCAATATTTTATTTTTTATTTTTTACAAAATTGTAATTAATTTTAGAATGGTGTACCAAATTTAACACTTCAAGAAAGACTGAAAAGTTTGCGGTTAAAGCGTCACTTGACTATATTTCTGAAATAGTTGGACCAGATTTACAAGATGGTAGCAATTTGTCTGATGACGAAAATGATGAACCGGAGAAAGATATTAAAGACTTACATACAATAAATACTGATAAAAGAAAACGATATTACATCAACAATAATTATACAATAGAAGTCAACTTTTTAACGTTTTTTCGTATTTTTTTTATTACCTTAATCGATTTTCTATGTTTATTTTCGAAAATATTATTTTGAGCGTTAAGTGTATAATAGAAAAAAGGTTTGCTATTTTAATACGAATATTTCGTTCCTTAAAACGTTTTTGGTAAAAACATTATATTTCGTTTTATTGTTTGTACTTTTTTCATTATTTTGACGGTTCTTCCATGTTTATCTTCGAAAATATTGTTTTGAACGTTAAGTGTATAATAGAAAAAAGGTTTGTTATTTTAATACGAACATTTCGTTCATTTAAAGTTTTTCAGTAAAAACAATACATTTCGTTTTATTGCGAAAAAACGTGTTTTTTTTGTACTTTTTTCATTCATTATTTTGACCGTTTTTCTATGTTTATCTTCGAAAATATTGTTTTGAGCGTGAAGTGTACAATAACAAAAGTTCTGTTATTTTGAGACGAAAGTAGTAAGGGTACCTTTTAGCGCGCCGGCATGGGCGTGGCCTAACAACAATGGTGTCTGGCGCGAACAATGGGAACAATGGGAACAATTGGGTTGTCTAGCACGTACAATGGGGTTGTCTAGCGTGGACAATGGGGTGTCTACCCCGGTGGTGACGTCACGACGGGGGCCCGCGCGTGCCAGAGAGGGAGTGAGGGAAAGAGGGAGAGAGAGAGAGCGAAGCTCTCTCTCTCTCTCTCTCTCTCTCTCGTACTTATGTATAGGTAGGGTGGAACGGACTCTGTGACGTCACAGCGGGCTTCGTCGGAGTACATGGGTGCGAGAGAGAGAGGTAGAGGGAGTGCGCGCGAAGTGCGTCTCTCTCGTGCTGAGGTTGCTCCGGCGTCATAGACGCCCCGATGCAGTGCGTGGGTGTGAGAGAGAGAGGTAGAGGGAGTGCGCGCGCAGTGCGTCTCTCTCTCGTACTGAGAGTGTTCTGACGTTACAGCGGGGCCGGAGCAGTGTTGCCAGATAGAGGTATTTTTTCTTTGTTCCACTCACACAGTACGACCTCATTTACATTGGATAATAGAGGACAGAAAAACCCTAAATGGTAACCCTGGGCCGGAGGCCCGCGCGTGTATGTGTGAGAGAGAGAGAGAACAAGAGGGGTTGCGCGCGCAGTGCGTCTCTTGCAGTAAGAAGAGTGACGCTTGTAAGAGAGAGAGAGAGAGAGCACTACTGCGCGTACCCACGCTCTCTTCCTCTACCTCTCTCTCTCGCATTCACGCAGAGATACTGATGACGCGCTAGGGTATTCTGACGCCGTGTTATAATAGCTGACCCAGAGCGTCTATGTTGGTGTGTGTGTGTGAGAGAGAGAGAGAGAGAGAGAGAGTATGCAGTATGCGTATAGACTTATATTTAACATGGTACGAATGGGAGTTGGAGGTGAGAGGGTTAAATAATTAAATGTACGTAATTTGTAGATAAATTCCCAGATGTTTATTCAAGTATTATAATATAAAAGGAGAGAACGAGACAGAATGAATAATTACGCACGCAGAGATATACATATAGATGATTATACAATACATAAAATTAAAACTAGATTTGACACTCGGTTAATATTAAGTATAAGAGTAGTTTAAGAATAGACGCAAAGACACTCACACACATTTTATTATACGAAACTTATAAATAGACAGTGATTCCGGTTGACCTGATAAAACTTATAATAAATTCACACACTTAGATATAGAGTAAATAAGAGTAAAATTATACGTGTTTGCATTCGGTTAAATATACATTACGTTAATAATAGAAAATTACAACTAATGTACCTGTTTATATATTATAATTAAAATAATTATTATTATTATTATTATTATGTATTCTTTTACATGTTTGCAAATGAGTTATACAATGAACATTCTTCTTACAATTATTATTATAATGAAAATTATTGTTGATATTCTTATAAAATAATTTTAAATTTAATTTATCGTTGTATGCAGTATTGTCGGTGAACAGTCTCCAAAAACTTTCCATGCAATGACCGTGACACATGTGATGAATGAAATTAACGCAATACTGACCACACAGGATAGAAGCGAAATCTTGTAGCTGCTTAGGACTCCAGGTGTAAACCTTATAGTTTCTTCGGAGACATTGAATATGTTGTGGTACGGTGGGTGGTCGACCGAAACTGTCAAAGAAGTATCCGATTCCGCGTTTATCGATGTAGATAGCCAGCCAATGCTCACCGGGTTTTCGGTGGTCCTCATTGTTAACAACAATTGCAGTTGGCTTCGTCAGAATCTGAGGAATCTTGTCCGCAGGGTACACTCCCACTGTCTGCAGAGGCAAAATTTTTATTGCGTTGAGTATTTGCAACGTGTTCATGCTTTGCAGCGGCTTCGTCCTCCTCGCGTACTATGTCGTATAAATGATCGGCATCGATCGTATCTTGGGAGATGGTGGAAATACTTGTGTTGCTAGCATCTATAGGAGTTGAGTATGCAGTACAAGTTACGGTTATCGGAGTGCTCTGTCTTGATTTGGTTGGTGTTGGCGTTTTTTGTCGTGGTTTCCCAGACGGAGTTCCTTGTCTCGAAGACGCAATGATTCTATGTCGTCTTTTGTCCTTGTTGATGTCCTCTTTTTCCGTTTCCTTCTTTTTTTCTTTTAGATCGATGACTTTGCTGGTTGAAGGGCGATAGGCTAATGTTTTATGCAGCCAAATACGTAGTTTATATGCATATGTCAATGCACAACTTATGCACTCCCTTTTCCGTCCATGTGAAAAACAAAAGTGGTCGTTAACGCGTGGAAGGTTTCTAAACGACGGACAGTTGAACTCCTCCAAATTGATTATTTGTCTAGCGAGAAGGTTTTGTAGGAATAAAACTTTAGGTATTCCCCTAACGTAGATCCTCAAAGCGTTTCGTGCAACTTCTCGTAGACTGTTGTACACGTCGACACTGTTGGATTCACCGTCGAACCATTCTATGCCATGGTGATAGCACGTTAAGTAACTGTTTGTGGCTACGATACCCTTGGAGAGTTCTGTGTAGTCGTATGGAGCCTTGATCAGCCAGTGCGCTATGAAATTGCAATCTACGCCGAGAACAGCAATTTCTTTCGGTAGAAAGAATATCGATTATATAATCGAGCTTCTCCATGCCGTTTGAGTTGCGGAGAACTTGAGTCACTTGTACTACACCACTCAAGGTAACAAGCTGAACTGACAAAACGTTTTTCCTTGGCTCAGCAGAATACCTTTAAGACCTCCTTCTTCTCACTGAATTGAAAAGAAAAGTTTTCAAAGAAAATCCCTACCATTTTTTTTGACTCCTCCTACTTTGAGCTTAAGAATGAAAATCTGTTACGACCTGTCTAGCAGAGTCGATTTCAAGAACGTTGTTAAACTCGGCATAAACGATACAATTAATCGTTTTATTCAATGCACTTTGAAATTTAACTTCGATTCTGAGACTTCCAGATTTTACTAAATTCCAATGAGAAAAACTATTTTCGATAGAGTATCCGTAAAGTACGACTTTACGTACTGTTTTGCGGACGTAAAGTGCGACTTTACGAACACGTGTACAGTCTTTACGGACACGTGTACAAAAAAAAATATTGTATTGAAATTGCTAAGAACTTTACGTAAGTAATGTTCGCGCCTCGGCCGTAAACTTTTTCAGCCTCGCATGTAAAGTAGCGATCCACACTCGGCTGAAAAAGTTCTACTTTACGGCCTTGGCACGAAAACTACTATTGCCGAAAAATCTGGTGTAAGATCGAAAGCGAATAGACAATAACCATTAGGGTAATTCTCTCTACTGATAGAATTCGCTTCGTTAAGAAAATGTATACCAGTACCTGAGAACAAGGTGTGATATGCGTCAACGTACATTAGTCTTGTATTCGAAAACGTAGGTTGTAAAGGTTTCGAAGGTACTTGTACACCATCTACGTAGAGAGACAAGTAATTTATACCGTAATTTTGAAAATTGAAAGGATTCAAAGTTTTGTTTCCATTGAAAGCCTTATTATCAACAAATCCCAGTATCACTCGTTTCGGTGGTTGTCCTAAAATCACGTTGTCGAGTGTTTCGCCCGAGACACCGCTATGTATCGTGAATGTTTTGATTTCCACTCTGGTTATGGGATATTTAGCGGTTGTAGTTGCAAGAGTTTTTGCATGGGCCAATAGAATTCCAGGACTTATTTTCACGCGTCTTACGAGTAAATTTGCTTCGGTGATGTTTACGGTGTATGAGCCTGCGGCTGACGAATCCATTAAACAAAATGAGTCCTTTGAACGTACAAGACGTATTTTCCTTTCGACGCCATTGATGAGTAATTTATCCTGATTAAAAATATCGCAATGCAAATGTCCAATGAGATCGACGGTTTTGCCATCGGATGTAAAATTTTGTCTGTTTGCAAGTCCTGCGTTTGTACCCTCGTCAGGGGTGCTGTCCATCTGTCTTGGTGTATCTGCGTACCACAAAGTCGTCGATAGATGCGATTCTTTAGCTGCTGGGCCGTAATTCAAGAGTGTTTCTATGTACGCTCTGTACGGATAAGCGTTATTCGGAGGAGTGATTGGTTTCTGATTAAAATAAATATCGATTTGATTAAATAACGAGTGTAAGAAATTATTTACAGGTCCTACGTGTTTGTCATCGTCTTTCGAATAAGGCTTGATTTTTACACAAACTTTGAGAAGTGTATGCGCAAGATCCAGGTAATCTTCTCCTTGATTTTGAACGCAAAATTCGATGGGCGAATCGTCGTTTACCGACGAAATTGGATTATAAGTAGTCCAACAACTCGATTCGATACTGGTTTGCGTTTGAGGGAGTGAAAATATATCCAACTCACTTTTGAGACACTCTGAGCTGTGAGAATGTAAAAACGCCATTTTTAATTGAAAACGTCAAAATTATTCTGTGTCTTCTTTTTTGTTTTCGATATTTTCCTCGATTTCTTCTTTTTATTCTGTTTCTTACGCTTCACTTTTGGCTGTAACCGTTTTAAAGACTTGGTTTTTTTGTACGTTTCCTTTTCTTTATACTTTGACGACGTTTGTACTTTTTACGAGGTTTAAGCTGTTTAATACGTACACTTTCACCGTTCCACGGAAACTGTAGAGCTCTCCTTTTGTCGAATGTTTTATATCCAGACCCCTCCATCATTTTATTAATTTTGTCTACGGCTTTACGTTTCAAATTTTTACCAGATTCGTTCATACGATTATTAAACGATTCTTTGAACGACATATTTCCATCCGACACGTCATCTAATATGTTGACGCCTGCTCGGACTACTTCTTTACCAAGGGCGCCAGCACCTTTAGCAATCAAAGGCACCGCTCTTCTAAATAAACCTGCGAGCCAACTACCCACACCGTGTCCTCGTTGCGATGTTGAACCTGCATAAACGTGATGTACGCCCCGTCCGCTACCAATTTGACTATCGTAATAAAGAGAGTAATAAGCCATGCCAAACGAACGATACTTAATCAATCCTTTTAAAATGTAACGCTGCGGTCAACGTACCAAACTCGAATGGTATTGGATGACCATATTGATCTCTTATATCAATGTCGATAACTTGAAAACAATTGTAAAGTATGGGTGTATAACTGACGGGTGCAAAACGTTTAACTACAGTGTCTCCATAATTGGAGTGTTTCGATTGACTATGCGAAGCAACGGTGCGTGAGAATCTCCTACTATACAAGGTTCACACAGATTTGAATAAACAAAAAGTTGATCGGGTGTGGCTCTCGAGAGGCTGGCGGGAAAATTTGCTACTTGAATCGTCGATCCATCGTAACTTTCAAATTCTAACGTTTCGTTCAAATCGAAACGTAAAATACGATTAACCGTCGTTGAAAATGTAGCAAAGGGTTTCGTACGATTTTCATTTTCTTTGAATTTTATCATTTGTATGAAATCTCCGTTTTCGTTATAGACTAATTTTTCAATTTCAGTGTTGCCGTGATATTTGACTAAACTGTCGTTTATACAATCGACAAGCTGATTAATATCGTCGTATATACCGTGTTGAAAATAATAGTTTTCCGTTGCCAATAATTTTGATTCCTCTCTGCTCAAGTGTAGGGTAGTGCAGGGTACGTGTATCTCGGATAGTCCAACCATCCATCGTCCTTGTAAAGCTATCTGCTTTGGTAATTTAGTTGAAAAGCACGTCGTTGTATTGTTTGGAAAATATTTCATACTACTGTTGCTCGATAAAACAATGGTAAAATCGTCGGAATCCATTTTACTATGCTTTTAAATCGTTGACAGAGACCCACGAATTAAATTTTTTAGGATATCCAACCCAACTGACGAAATACTGTTTACGTTTACCTTTACCTTTACTACGTAAAATTTTATCTATTTTGTGTTCACGATTTTCTTCGCGACAACTATCAACGGCCGTGAGTTCTTCGGGATAAAAGAATCCTTCAATGCTTTCACCGTCCAAATCGGTCAAAGTATAAACGTAAATGTTTTGTTTTTTCGCAACACTTTTAATTATAAAAATTTCGTCTTGCCATCCTCTGACGAAACCTTTTTCAAAAGCGTTCTTGTCTCAACTGATTCGAACGTAACTACCGACTTTGTAGATATTCTTTTTCCGTTTTGGTAATTTGTTTATGCAAAGACGTTATCAATTTTTTCGCGCAATCTCTTCGTTGTGAATAGTTACCGAAGCCGGTGTCATTTTAATGCTGGAATGTCTTGTGTTATTGTAGGCCTTGACGATGTGTTGTAATACGTCAATGTACCTACGAGTATTTTTATGTGTGAAATAACGCCACATACGTGCTTTCAGAGTTCTATTTACTCGTTCAACCACCGCAGCCTTCACATCCGGATTACGCACAACTCGAAATCGAATGTCGTTATGTTTTAAAAAATTTTGAATAAATTTACCGAGAAACTCCTTTCCTCGATCGCTTTGAACCATGTACGGAAAACGTTCTCCGCTTCGTTTTAAAATTTTTTTGAATGCCTTGGTTACTTGGTCACTCGATTTGTCTTTCAAAGGTTCCACCCACACAAATTTACTTAAAACGTCGATCGCCACCAAAACGTAAGACACTCCGTCGTTGTAATTTTTGATTGAGCGCAAGTCCTGTAAATCGACCTCCCAAACTTGATCTAAATACGATACGTTGTAACACAATCTCTTAAACTTTCTTCATACAGGACGATGTAAAGTATAAGCGTCGTATTTTTCCAACCATTTATAGATCTGTTCCCGCGGTATATCTTTATTCAATCTGATTAAATTTTTTGCACCCGAAAACTCTGCTTCGTGCGAAGGATCAAAATACTGAGACTCTAACCTTTTATTTACATATTTAGACTGAGCCATTTTTTTTTAATTTCCTTTTTTTTCGAAGGCGGTTTTAGGACAATGCTACTGTTTTTAAGACTGTCAAAACTATTATTAAACGTCAAGTTATATTCGTCACTGTTGGATTGATGTACATCTTTTGATTTCGGAGTGTCTGAAAAACTTAACTTTTCAGTAACATCGTCAAACATTCTTCTATTACCGATATACTCTTGAGGTGTCAAGACATCCTTTAAAAACTTGGTAAATTCTCTTTTTCCCTCTGGATTGGTCGTTTTTCTGTGTCGTGCAGCAAAATTGATTAAATCAATGATATTTGAATTTTTGATTGTCTTACCGTCAATGGCCACCAGTCCCTTTCTGTTCCAAAAAATTCTAGTCTTAAAATTATTCAAGTGGTTCAACAAAAATTCTGATTTTCTTTTATAAACGGGTGGAACACTGTTTATTATTTAATCGTAAGTAATTTCGTTTTCAATCTCTTCAAATGTATCGTTTGTCAGCGGGTTTGGATATTTTTTTCAGATTTAAAAAATAAGTAACGTTGTAACAACTGTATATACTGTTTTAAACGATCTCTGTCATCTAAAATGTTTGTAGAATCTAAAACTCTTTTCATTTCGCCTACAGTTTGCGTTGTTTGTAAGTTTGAAACATTTTCGTTGGGTTTACCTTCCGTAGAGTTTGATGTAACTGATTGCTTGTGAATTCTTTCCATCTGTTCGGCGGGAACAAGAATCATTTTTTTTGTTCTTTCCATTATTACTGTAAAAGCATGGAAAAGAGCGTCGATATTATAGGCTGTAGTAGAAACGGTAAGAAACTACCACCCTTTTGCACGATTATACGCTTCTTTTATTCCAGCAGCCGTTAGTCTTGTTGCATAATTTTCTGAGAATATTTTTATGACGTTTTAATTTTTTAAATTGACAATCTTTCAAAGGTACTACACCTTGTAAAGTATTTAAAGCGCACTCACAAATATATTTAATTAATTTTTTATCGGCGGTTTTTAATATTGCTAAACGTTGCTCTTTGTTTGCTCGTGCTAAAGCGTGCAACAGAACAACGTACCTTTGTTCAAATACTTTTGATTTATTTTTTAATCGAAAAGATTTCGATGTTGTCTTTGCCATTATCGTTCTTTAACTGAAGTATCATCTGCTTGATACTTTTATTTATTGTATTTTTAAATATATTTTATAAATGTACTACTACGATTTTTAGGCACATAGACGTAATGAAACTCGTCGTCTGGAAATATACAGCTTCGAAATCGAAACTCGTCGGGTATTGCCTGCGTCAAATCTAACAAAAGGTAGCCGTATGCCTGTTTTACAGCATCTAGATATGCTTCCTGCAGAAATTTAGCGTCTTCGGGGTACACTTGTCGTGCGAGATATCGAATTTGAGCTTGATCCCGAGGATTTTTAAACAACACTATGTAATTTGAGTTTAAGCTGACGTCGCGTTGACCCTGTCCTTGATGAAAAATATTTTGAGTTATAAAAATAACACTTATATTTTTATGATGACATCCTTTGGTAAATATATCGACTATAACACTGTTTGACGATTCACGCATCAAGTCGTCGATTATAATTAATTTTTTCAAATGAGGATCGTTTGAATAATCTTCGGGCCTCGGTAGACCCTCGCGAAATTCAACACACGAAAACTCTTGACTTTTGTAGCCGTCTTGCCACTCTCCGTAATAAAGAATAATCCTATCGAAAACAACGTTGGTCATTTGAGTACGAAACTTTATGAATTTTCGAACCCATACCGATTTACCACAACTCGTAGGACCGGAAATCGTATAAGTCCACGGATGACGCCAACGCGTATCCATTTTGTGATAAGGTCGTTCCGCGTTCGGCGGCGGCGGCGGCGGCGGCGGTAAACGCGCTGCTAGAGTTTTAGCGTCGTTTTATTTAATTAGCTAAACGCGGAATAAAAAGCATATTTAGCGGACGCTGCGCAATGTTAATTTTACAGCGTTGCGCAGACCAGCTGACCCAACGACATACGCGGGAAAACCTTGTTTGTACGCACACGCTGAAAAAAGCTTGTTTGAACGCGCACGCGGAAAAACCTTTTTTGAACGCGTTCGCTTAGAAAAGCTGATTTATGAGTGCGGGTCAGCGGACGAGGTATTATTTCGCTAACACTATTATTATGTAACGCCATCTGTTCAAAATCACAACCATTAAGCGTCTAATTTATCGATTTTTCCTTTTTTGAATCCAATATTCTCCCACGACAGGATGACTGCGATTTAACAAATAAACAAAGGAAGGCGAAGTTTTTATTACGAGGTATTGTTGACTCATCTACAAAGGAAGATGCGTGGCCCTTTTTCCTTTTTTACAGAAAGAAATGTAATAAAAAATTTTGACTACTTTTCTATTGTACATTTTCTAAATTTATATCTGTTTTTCAATTTATTAGTTTGTCAATGTTTTTCAAATATTTAAAAATAGAATTCCGCAAAGGCAAGGTGTCCAAGAAGAATACATGAAAAAAATCTTTTGAGTACACGTAACGTATAAAATTTAATTTACGAGATTGGGTAAAAGCTTGAGCATACGATTGTTAAACTTTTTGTAAATAACAATATTCAAATATTAGATTCCCACACTTTTAGAGAATGACATCTGTTCAAAGATTATCGTTAAATGAATTATTTATAGAATTTTCTTTATACTCTCAAAATTATTCCACGACTCTATAAAAATTTATGTAATTCTTAAAATTTTAAAAAATTTACAAAAGACGTTTTTATTTATTACGCGTATTGTTCATTTATTGACAAACGTAGACGCGTGAACTTTCTTTATAGTAAGAAATAAATAATCTTTACGACTTTTTATTGTATATTTTTAAATTTATGACGTTTCATCCGTTTCTTACTTTGTCAACTACACAAAAACGTAAACGGAATAAACATCTATTCAAACTTTTCTTTGTCGATATTGCGAGAAAAAATAATTTTTACGTATACACACCTTCCCACGATATCCTCCCTTACAACTTACCCTCGATTTTCCTTGGAGGTGGTACCTAAGGAACGCTGCAACCTCACCATTGGCCAAAATTTTTTTCTATTTTATTCTACTCCCTCTGCTAATTTTTCCACCTCTACTCGTCGTCGACTTAAATATCGAAACTTTGTGTAGGGAGAGTCAGTCATTTTTTAAAACTACAGCTAAAATAGAATTTTGGCAAAATGTCGAGTAACTGTAGGATACACGTTTTGAGAGATTTAAAACATCGTGACATGAGAGGAATAATTAATTCGAAACAAAGTGTAAGAGTGTCAACGTTTCATACCCCTTCGTCTTTCTACGTACAAATAATCGACGAAGACGAAGCGTACAGTGCTCAACAGAAGGAAATCAACGAGTATTACGAAGTAGTATCGAAATACATTCACACCGAAAAAATTGTGTCTGAAAATAATCAAGAAAGAGTAGTCATTGTGCCTGTGACTAGTAAATTAAATATTCAATTCGAAAACACCTTCCAAGAAGGTGTCAAAACCCGCCAGTATTGTGCTATTCTAATCAAACTTTGAAAATTGTTATCTGATAAATAAATTCTGCAATTCAATCTGACATTCTTATCTGATAAATAAATAATTTTAATTTCTAACTACCTTATTTTATCTATTTCTTTGAATTTTAATGAAACATTTTTATAAATATTACGAAAATTTCGTATAAAAAATTTTTGCAATTGAAAGAATTGAAATCAAACTGAAATCGACAAGTATTTTGAATCGTAACATAAATTTATATTTTATATAAACATTTTTATATATATTACTTAAACTTCGTAAAAAGTTTCTGCAATTGAAAGCACTGAAATCAAACTGTAATCGACAAGTATTTTGAACCATGCACAGAACCGTTGGTTAAACGCTTCATATATGTGTTATTTCTGACTATATTAACTGATGTTACATTTTATAAATAATTACATACATCTTAGCTTTTATCTTATTAATTAATTAATTAATTGGTAAAATCATGTAGATTGTATATCCTTAATTAAGTGAAATAATAATTATTTTACATAACTACTAAGAAAAACTTGCTAATCAGCGACGGAGGTCATACGATGTCTTGGTGAAGAAAGCACTTGTTGAAAATACAGTCGCTAGTGGTGCTTGTATCAATCGGCCGGGGCCGGGAATCAAACCTGGGACCTCCAGATTACGAGTCCGTCGCCCTACCGACCAAGCCATCGCAGGCCTCTTTTAGGAACTTTATTAGATAAAAATAATGATGTATTTTTATCATTGGTGATGTAGGATATTAAAATTGCCAGATAGTATTGCAATATTTATATATTATTACTCATTGCAGTTTCTTCACGGTATTATATACTTTCATAAATGTAAAGGAATACATTAGTAAGTCAGAATTAACACATATATGAAGCGTTTAACCAACGGTGGTGCAAGTATTATTTTATTATTTAAAAGAATAAAAAAGAAATGTCCATTTTATTAGTATTGCAGAAATTAATTTTGCACAAATTAATATCATTAGAATATTATTTATTTATTACTGTAAAACATGTGAGGGCCAGAAATGAAAAATAATAGTGTAAGATACTTTTCATATAAAAAAATCTGTATTCAGATTGGTAGAAATTTTTGCATGGTTCAAAATACTTGTCGATTACAGTTTGATTTCAGTGCTTTCAATTGCAGAAACTTTTTACGAAGTTTAAGTAATATATATAAAAATGTTTATATAAAATATAAATTTATGGTACGATTCAAAATACTTGTCGATTTCAGTTTCATTTCAATTCCTTCAATTGCAGAAATTTTTTATACGAAATTTTCGTAATATTTATAAAAATGTTTCATTAAAAGAAATAGATAAAATAAGGTAGTTAGAAATTAAAATTATTTATTTATCAGATAACAATGTCAGATTGAATTGCAGAATTTATTTATCAGATAACAATTTTCAAAGTTTAATTAGAATAGCACAATACTTGCGGGTTTTGACACCTTCTTGAAAGGTGCTTTCGAATTGAATACTTTCAATTGCAGAAAAATATTATGGAATATAAGTTAGATATAGAAAAGGTGTAATAAAAATATAAATAAGTAGAGAAAATATGGGAATTAGAATCAAAGATATTTTTATCTTATACTTTAAAATTTATCAGACAGATCACAATTTTATTTATCAGATAATAATTTTCAAAGTTTGATTAGAATAACACATATACTTGCGGGTTTTGACACCTTTTTGAAAGGTGTTTTTGATTTGAGTACTTTCAATTGCAGAAAACTATTATGGAGTATAAATTACTTATAAAAAGGTGTAATTAAAATATAAATAAGTATAAAAATAGAATTATCTTAAAAATGCAATAATTAATATATTTAATTTTTAACCCATTGTATATATCATATGGATATTTGGAAAAGTGTATGTTATACTTGATTAATATTGATTTCATCTTCAAACAATTTTGCATCTGTATTTAAAGCATTACATTGAATTTTAGATCCGTTATTATTATTGAGTATACGTTTCAAAATTTTATGAGTTTTATCAAGAATGAGTAAACAAATACACATTCTTTCATGTTATGTTCACAACTTTTTTTTTGCGCACGGAAAAAATACATATATTATGTATTCTTGAAAAAACAATTTTAAAATATATATATGTATTATATTAATATTCCGCCGCACGCACACACACCCACATACATACATACATATATATACACATATATGGGCTATTTCACGTCAAGTGGTACGATGAAAATTTTAAATCACTCCAAAATTTGAGAACAGGCTGGAAACATCTTCCAGAACAAACAAAAAAAATTTAAGCGTTAAAAATAATTTGCTTAAGAGTTATTTGACCATGAAAACTGGAAATTTTTCAATTTTTTAGAAAAATTTCTATTTTTAAAGCCATTTATCTCAAAATCTGTTGATTTTTTTGAAAAAACATTACAAACAACTTTTGTTTAAATTAATCTTTAGAACTTATCTACCCTGGTTACATTTCTTAATTTTAAAATCTCGAAGAGATAGAACACCCGGACATATTGAATGTCAAAAAAAAGGCTACTACACCATAATCGATTTTAATCTAACACCTCTCAAAAGTTCACATTTTTCGCGAGCTTTCGAATGGCTTGGGTTAGATTATTGGCCAAGACCGCTGGTGTAACTTATGCCTCATAAACCTCATAAAATCACTCATTTTCACGTATTTTAGGACATAACTTACACCAAAGGTGTAATATATATATATATATATATATATATATATATATATATGGTAATGAACAATTAACTTACCAAAAATAGTAAAGTGCATAAACTTAATTGTAGTATTTAGTAAAAACCTATTAAAATTTTAGATTATTTTAAACGGATCTAAATAGAACTATACCTCCTAAGATTAATTTATTTAAGTCATCGCCAAGAGTTCTATATGTCATTAATATTTTGTACTTTTAGAGTAATAAAAGTTTCTACTTAATTAAATTAATTTTTGTATTAGTTTTAAAAAATTATTTATAACATTTTAGTGGTATATAAATAAAAACCTGTTTCTTCCATTTCTCCCGTAATTCGTAATTTGCACCCTCTTTCAAAATTTGCGTTTTAATCCATAATTATATCCAATTATTTTTTCCTTTAGTTACAGACCCCATATATTTATTTTAATTATTATAAACAAAGGCATTCCTTAAATAACCTTTTGTTTCTAATAAATACATACTTGTTTATTTAAGATATTGTTTTATATAAATATACGTAATCTACTTACTTATATATCCATACAATTTTTAAATTTTGATTTGAATAATATTTAAATTAAATACTACTAAAATAATAATTTTCGAAAAACTTTTGAAATGTAATTCGTATTTTATATTGTCACTGTTAAAATTTGAATTTTCTTTTGCCATTACTGTTTATAATAGAATTATCTTAAAAATGCAATAATTAATGTATTTAATTTTTAATTTATTGTATATTTCACATATAGATATTTGAAAAGTGTATATTATACTTGATTAATATTTATTTTATCTTCGAAAAATTGTGCATATTTTTAAAAACATTACATTAAATTTTAGGTCCGTTTTTATTTTATGAGTTTTATCAGGAATAAGTAAACTAATACACATTCTTTCAAGTTATATTCACAACTTTTTTTTGCGCACGGAAAAAATACATATATTATCTATTCTTGAAAAAACAAGTAACACGTACACACACACACACGCGCACACACACACACACGCGCGCACACACACACACATGCACACACACACACACATGCACACACACACACACGCGCACGCGCGCACACACACACACACGCGCACGCGCGCGCACACACACACACACGCACACACTCACACACACACACGCACACACACGCACACACACACACACACGCACACACGCACACACGCACACACACTCACACACACACACACACACACACACACACACACACACACACACACACACACACACATACACACACACACACACTTATATATATGACATACATATATATATCATATATATGACATATATATAACATATAAATGACATATATATATAATATATATATATAACATATATATGACATATATATATATATGTTGAATTCTGAATTCTTAGACACGGCGGAGGCGGCGGCGGCGGCGAAATATTTATATATTATAAAGAGATATAACATATATATATATATATATATATATAACATATATATATATGACATATATATATATATATGTTGAATTCTGAATTCTTAGACACGGCGGCGGCGGCGGCGGCGAAATATTTATATATTATACAGAGATATAACATATATATATATATAACATATATATATAAAACATATATATATAAAACATATATATATATATATATATATGTTGAATGCTGAATTCTTAGACACGGCGGCGGCGGCGGCGGCGGCGAAATATTTATATATTATAGAGATATATATATATATCTCTTTGCGGCCACTTCTCAAACAACTTGCTAACAGTTTTTACCTCTGTAGGCGTTCTCTCACGGGATGGAAAAAATTTCGTCTCTTTCTATCTTTCGCATCTTCTATGACGCTATCTCTTTTTGTTGCCATCGAATGAAAAAGAAAGTGGAAATAGCAAAAATTCGAGAATCGGAATTCAGCAAGCAACTTTAATAACATCGAATTTCTCCACTATGCACTTATGAATTCAAACCGGATTTATTGTAAAGTGAAAACTTATATAAAAAATAGATGTGAGATTTGTAATTGCATAAATAGATAGTATAATTTTAAATGTACGAAAATATAAAAAATCTGAGGGGTTAGTTAGCTGTATAATAAGGGCTTACGCGCCTGCATACTTGCGTGCAGGCGCTATCGCGCCTTTTGATCATGCAGACCTTTATGTAAGTATACAAAGAAATTTAAACAATGATAATGAAAATTAATTTAATAATTTAATAATTTATTAATATTATTTTTTCAGCCAAGTCAGTTTATATCTATAAAGGTAAACGGTGAATGGGGACGATATATCACGGATGACGTCATCGAACGCTGTAGATCGGTAGACACTGGAGATAATATCGAGCTTACCCAAGACGTAATAGAAAATGGGATCTATGACTTGGACGATCGTTTCATGCTGCTACCCTCGAGAGTCATACTATGCGGACTTTCAAACATATTACCAAAAACTGATAAACCGTATCGATGGACCGTCAAAGCTTGTAAAATTATGAAGGACGTAATGACTGATCGAAAGTTAATCGCAATTTTTCAGCATAAAGGACTATTTCACGACTCTGCGTATACTTGCTTAACGTATCAAGATAACGATAATACCGAGATACATTTAGGCTGGTTACTCGTAGCGTTAGATTTAGCGATATTCGATGCAAGCGGAATTCGTCATCCACTCTGGCCAACCGATACACCTTGTTAATATAAAAAATAAAAACTCTTACCTTGGAAATGTTATATTATTGTTATTAGAATTTAAAATTTGATAATAAATATTTAATTATCATTTACGTTATATTTATATACATATATACATAGAGTTATAATTGAACGCAGGACAATTATTTATGACCGAACGGAAGAGACAGAGTATTTGAAACAAATCTTCGTGTTTTCAAAACGACGCTACAAGTTTTTGTTTCTTCGCGAGGGATAACTTCGTGGAATCGGGTCCTTGCAATCGAATTGAACTGCAATTGTATTTTATTTTTATCGTCATCGTTTCTATTATTAATAAGATTTACGATACTGTCAAAATTAATCTTTTTTGAATTTTCATAATTTAATTTTATTCCTTTAATTTTACAAATTTCAAATGTTTCATTTTTACTATTTCTTACCTTAAAAGCATAAAATTTCGGACCTCCTGAAACAAATTTTTCAATATATGAACCTTTACCGTAAATTTCCAATTCGCAGGTTAATTCGCCTAACATGAACCATACCTTTGGTTCGTAGGTATCACTCGGTTTACTTGCAAAAATAATAGAGTCGGTGTCGTAGTAAAGTACGCGTCTATCTAGTTTTTCTAAATACGAGTACAATAACAAACGAGCCTGTGCTGTAGTTTAGGCGGCGATCGCTACGTTACTACCCCCCGACTCGGTTTCTGTTTCTTTACTGTATTCTATGGAGACATAGAGTACCTCGTCGTTCGCTATAACGATTTGTTGAATTTTTATTAATTTATAGCCGCGTTCTAAACTTTTTTTTATTTCATCAGACACCCATGTACCGGTAAAAATACGTTCTTCTTCCCGGTCGTGCGTGCACTCTTGCTCACTTAGCATTTCTGTGCAGGTACGACACAATGGAAAAAGTAATCTTTCGTGCATTTTTACCGGTAACACGGGATGAAATAACTTTCGCGGAGGTAAAATGTCGCATTTTACTAAACCTTCGACATTATTGAAATTTTTAAAATCGGTACCTGCTAATTCGTTACATTGTTGACCAATATAAATTTTTAGATGACCTAGTAGGTATTTTTCGTACTTGTTAATGTACGGATACAGCAAACATACATCTAAATATTTAATTTTTTCGCTGTCTTTCGTCTCGTACATAATTACGGTATTACCTGTACGACCACCGTAAAACGCATACCTCGGTTCTATTTTAATTCCTTTTAAACGAGGATGTGATTTTAAAAAGTTATTTAAATTGGTATTATCTAATAAATATTCTTTAAAATCACACCCCCACATTTCTATTACAATATATAAGAAGCTTTCAATGTGTTTAGTTTTTAAAATGGTTTTTTCGTAACAACTGTTAAAAGTCGAACCGTCTGTTAAAATTTTATCACGACTCGACGAAAAACAGCGAGGACACCCGTGGTAAAAACAACCGTGATGTTCATAAACGGTACCCTTATGGTTTACGCTCGGTAAAAAACCATCAACTCGGAAACCTTCCGTTAAAATATATTCTCGAGCGCGTGCGGCGTGTATAATTTCGCGACCGATTTTTTTTTCTTCGCACAGAAGACACGAAATAAATTCTTGTGAATATTGTCCCGTTTGCGCATAACCTGTTGACGGTATTATAACTATTGTATCTTTTTTAAAAAAATTTTTACGGTATAATATCGTACAGGCTGAAGCTATCGTTACAGCTTCTTCAAATGGGCAAACGTTATATTTTTTAAATATTTCGCGAAAATTTATACACGCCTCTCGCAATATATTTACATCGTCTATACAATATTTTATTATTTCGTTGCGTAAATTATATACATTATTTTTGTCAATACTATTGTACCAATTATAGAAGGTTTGTCGATCTTCATTCGACATCGTTTCGGGGGAAAAATATTTATCATCCGGAATCGAGCCTACATAATTTATATTTTCTTTTGTATTAAAAAGATGTGGAAAGTAGCCTTTCTTTACATCAACTGAAAGCCCAAATGCTTTGGGTAAATTTGCCAATTTCATTGGCATGTAATTGATACTATCAATAATTTTTTAATTTTTTATTGCAATTTTATAATATTCCGACCGTTCATAATAACGGTTGGCGAAACATTTTCATTAAAATAAATTTTTGAAAAATCGATTAAATATTTTAAAATAAATTGAGAGTCGAAAGCCCGTGTGTTATGCGCAATACAAATAATATCATTAAAATTCATTTTTCTTCGAATGACTAAATTTAAAAAATCACGTATCGAATTATCACCTTCGAATACGTGTTGACGAACACCGCAAAACGAACACAAATTTTTCAAATCGGTTTTTTTACAATCGTCGCAACATAATTGTGCGACACATAAATTAACGCTATGTTTCGGATTGTTAGTCGGATGATAATTATTTTTCCTCCTTACACGCGTTTCTTGAATTGGTTCAATATTACATAATTTATTTATAGAATATCTCGAACGACATCTACTACAATATTTTTCACCGCAAATGTGTAATTCTTTTCTTAAATCTACAATAAGGTTACATGTCGAACAATATTTTAAACTATCGCATACGCTTTTTACAGTTTTTTTGATGCTTTGCAACTTATCGAGCCGGGTCGCTTGTGCATTTGAAAACACGGGTCATTATAAAATACGCGTTTACAATCAATGCACGAAATTTCGTTTAATTTTTCACAATTTGAATCATTTAAACGTTGAGTGCATTGTCTGGTACACTTGTGAGACAAAACATTTTTGTATGCTACATTGCAATTTATGCAATATCGAAATTTTGGCACGATACCTAATATATTTAAGATTAAATCAAAATGTTTATTATTAAAATTATACAATAAATAAATTGTTTTATTGAGATATGAAGGCCGAGGCGAAGCCGAGGTCGTCATAAAACGCAAGCCAGGGCATCCAAAATTCTGGCCGACTGTCGTATACTATTTTTCTTCATCCCAGTCCGAAAGTATACATCTAATAATTAATCTAATACAAAATGCCCGGTGCCACAATATTCGTCTGCAGCTTCTTTCGTGGCCTGCTTCAGAGCCATGTAGATGTAACCTCTCATACCGCGACGTGACACGCGATATTCGATGTTTGTTATATATTTGATGCCCGCCCGACATTTGCAAAACCGAGGCGAAGCCGAGGTTTTTGCTGGTCGGGAGCGGGCATGAAAAATATAACAAACATACACTTAAGCATGTATAAATTTATTGTAAAATCGTATTACTTTAGCAGCGGTTTTAATGCAAAGTTGCGATGAACAGCTTGCATAGAAGAAGTCGACATTACATTCATAAAATTTATATTTGCAGTCAAATATCAATTGCACTGTTAAAATTTGAACATAAAAAAATGAAACATATTTCTTTCACATGTATTTACATCACCGATATTAAATCAATATTAAATTGATAGAGTGAAATTTAAAAATGACACGAAATAGATAGAATGAACACAGTCAACATAAGTATTCTACATATACTCTCGCTCTCTCTTTCTATCTATCGTTTTATTAAACAAAACAATTATACAAGATATTTTATAAGGCAACATTAAAATACAATTTGCATTTGAAAACCATAAGTGCTTGTAGTAAATCGATTAATAAATTTGAAATAATTTAGCAATGTTTATTTGAGAGGTTAAGCACTGTACATGTTATATTGGGAACTTTGCGGCCGTTGCTACAGCCGTTGCTATGCATCGAGGCCGCGAAAATCTATGAGCCAATCAGAGCGCGCGAGACTCCGGCCGGCCGCAAAAGTCGCTCTTCCCGTTTCCATATGCGGCCGGGAAACACGTACTTTCGGCGGGGGGATGAAGAAAAATAATTTTGAAATAACCTAAATTCATCAGGACCACATCCGTTTTCTGGAACTTTTATTTTTGCAAGAGTGCACAAGTTTCGCGCACACTCTGTTTGCCGAGAACGCATGAGGTGAGAAATAGCCTTCCATTCGCTTCGCCATTCGGGAGTGTCTACTTTCCTCGAGTAAACTTCACCGCAAGCAAGAGCGCGGGGTAGACATAAATTATATTTATTTTTTATTCTGAGAATTGATTTTTTGTGAAAATCAACCTCTTTGTTCTTAACACCCGAATTTCCCTTTCCGACAGGCTTTTCAACGTAAACAACACTGATATTCAACGATTCATCAATTGAAAAATCGGTATTGCTTTGACAGACCTTGCCAAACAATTCCCATATTTCTTTTGACTGAAAATCTTGTACACGTGTAAAACGCGACCCGGCACTGCCTAACGCAAATTTGTCGGAACTTAAAGTTATTTCGATCATATCACTGTTCGAGCGATCTTTCAATATATAACGAGTTATTTCTTGAAACGCGTCTTTGACATATTTAACAGGATTTTCGCTTCCTGTATAATCTGTAATCTTAAACTTTATCTCGCAACCTAATGTACGAAAACGGGGCACGTATCGTTCGCTATTTGCCTGAAGATGTACACGTTGGAATTCCGCGGTACGACCTTCACCTATTTGTTTTTCACACGGAGACGCTAAATAAAAATATAATATTATTATTACTATATAATTCGCTTACTAATTTTTATTGAATAAATTGTTAAATTTTATAAAAATTTAAAAGTTATTATTTTAATTATTTTTCAACGCGATGCCGTAAAAAATCGAATGCTCGTAAAATTGAATCGGCTGTTGGCGGATATAAGTGAGGGGACAGCTCGTACTCTTCGCTTATCCATACCCCGACTCGCCAAGCCGTCGACAGATATTCTCGATTGTCGAAAAACAATCGTCTTCGAGCTTAAATATATATTATTAAATTAATATTACTTTTAAACCTATATATGTTTACAATTATAGAATTATTTTAACACGTTTTATTATTTTCATTATTTTAATTTTTAATTTTCATTACAGATTATTGTAGTGTTGTATTGAACAAAAAGTGTTAAAATATTTCTATATCTATTGTAAAAAGTAATTAAGTGTTACTCACCGATTTGCGATATCTGACCTAATGCGTAATCATTTAACGCATATTCTGATACTTTAGGAGTTTTTACACATATCCATCCAGATCCAGGTGCCCTCTCGTCGCGACCCGGTATCCTCCGTTTACGACTACAATTTGGGGCTGCTTGGACAACATAGTCGTCATCTTCATCGTCCGAGAGATTTTCATTTTGCCTCGACATTTGAATTTTCATCCTCTTGATAGCCTGTTTGGAAGTTCGCGCAAGCTTTTTGTCGATGCAAGCAGCCTCGCGCTCGAGTTCACTTAGCGTCCTCTGCCCTCGATTACGTATCTCCGCGATACGTTCTGCTTGACGAATGGTTGGTTCGGGTATTTCTCTCCGAACAGCTATGTCGCCTAACTGACGACGTAATCGAGGAATACAGCTGCCCTCCGTATCCGTTATAATTTCTAAAATTTATTTAAGATAAATAATTAAAAAATTGTATAATTATTATTTGTATTTAAATTTTTAAAACCGAAATAACTACCTAATCTTTCGTAATGTTTAAAAAATTCGTCCAATAACATATGGTTTCTAAGACCGCGAGAAATTAATATATCTCCCGCGATCAACGTTCCATACTCGTCGTCATGTAAAAACATTTTGTAAATTAAAATAAACTGTTCTACACTTAAAATTCGGATAATTTAGATCATACAATCGCGAGCCTGATTTAACGTCATATTACTGCCTAAAAATATAAAAAAATCGCGATCGAACGTTTCCATTAATGACGGTATAAAAACCGATAACAATCCAATAATGCGAGATAAAATTAATATAAACTTATTATAAATTGTTCCTTCCATTGTGAACACGTGTTTATTTATCGTTGCGCGATTTCTATTGTTTAATAATTATTTTAAACGTTCGTTATTTGCAGTTTAAAATTTTTCCTGCGTTAATTTGCGAATGTGTGTACTTTTTTATTCAGTGTCACTTTTTTCAGTTCATTCACAAATACACTTTCACAGTTTTATAATATATAAATTTTTATAATATATAGTTTTTATAATAGAACACGAACACGAAATTAGATTTTTATGTACGCGTTAAGGTTCTTTCGCGTCGCAAGCAAGATTTGAACTATCTACGATCTCCAATTTTTCCTAGCAAATTAACTTTTTCTATGACAACCCCACTCTTACTTTTTTTTGTAAATTTCTAGACACAACGAAAAACCTCAAAGACGTTTAGAAAAATCTTTCGAAAAACGTTACCTACGATTGATTGAAAAAGAAGGAAACATAAATTTTTTGCGTTTCGCGTTACTTTACCAACGCCTTACAAATTTTCAATAATTGGCAGAATTTTACGATCAGGGATTTCTTTTGAAATTTGTACGAACAAAAATTTTCTTTCGAGACCTCGTCGTCTTTTGCATAATGCATTTTCGTTCGAAAAAAGTATCTTTACGCGTTTTCCTTCTCTTCTAAAATATGTAAAAGAACCTCTTTCTTAATACATGTGACTTTGAAGTTACTTGTACAAACCCGTAACCCTCTAAATAGACCTCCTCCTATTTTACGAGCGACCTTTGCGTGGGACCGGCCAGGGTTTAAAAGGGACACACCGCTCACCCTGAATGCAGTATTACAGCATCTTTTTTGTAAACTAGTTTTCCTATAACCAGTAAACTCGTCGAGACCTGTGCGACATAAAGTATTACAAAGATGGCTCAAGCATTGTTAGAAACTGATTTTATTTTTGTCGAAGACGAAACCTTCAAACAAATGGACAGTGAGAAAAAAGTGTTTGTGAATTTAGAAGATAAAAGACATACGCTGTATCGAAATTTACTCGAAACTTTGTACTCGCTAAATAAATCGGTTACAAAAATAATAAATGTCAGTGTACAAGTTTTTCATAATCAAAAAATGGAACCCGTTATTCAATTGTTAAATCAAACTCACTCGACAGGACTAGTAATCGATTCGGTTACTTGGGTAGAACTACAAAATAAACTCGACGAAATACCGGAATATTTTAATAACGACAATGACTTATCTTATAAAAGTCGAACAAGAATCTACATCAACGATTTGGAAATAATTTTTGCTACTTCGTTTGGAGGAAAATCTATTATTTTGAATCAAACGTCAAAATTATCCAACGGAAACAAAACAGAAATGAAGAGAAAATGTTTTCAACCAGCTATAGTTATGCAAAAATCAACTTTCGAAGGACTAAAGGATAGTATTTTTTGTGTAGAAGAACGATATCGTCGACTCCAACGCTATATCAACGATATTGAAAAATGTAAAAATTTTATTTGCGATATTGTGAAAGAAAAAGTTACCGATTATAATTTAAATTCACGCAAAGGACGAAATTTCTTTAAAAGTTTTGTGATCGGTAATTATGACATAAAAGAGTAGAAGATCGATTTAATTACGAAGAGTCTAAATTTTTCTTAGAATCTTACTTTGATATTGTATACTTGGAGTTAACATGCTTTCATTCTAATTATATTTGTGATGACATAATACGTATGTATTACAATGTATAATATATATAGCCTGTAATATCACGTAAAATATTTAAATAAATCGACACTTACCTCGTACATAATTTTGTATTTCGTATTTACTTACCTAACATTTTTCCTTCCTGCTACAACATGAAAATAAAAAGAAAATCGTCTCACGCGTTTATTCTATTTTCTTAAATACGCTCACCTTACGATAATTTATTGCTTCTCTTTCGTACGAACCGCAATACTTACTTTACCTATTAAGATAAATAGCTTCTCGGTAAGCCAAAATCCTCCGGTCACCCTCGCCTCTATTGTCTGCACACCTGCACTTTTGGGTATACGACCTTTTCTCACGACGAGTCGACTATTAACCTTTTTGAATACACCTACGACATTTATATTTTATAAAATAAGCTTACGTTCAAATTTTATTTCATTTCCGTTTGATTATTCAAACACGATGGGTCCAAACCAAAGTTCAGATCGAGTTTCTCTCATCGATAAAAAATCCATTACTAAGGATAACAGTAATCATCAATCAATGTCGTCGCAATGGAAAAAATATACGGAAAAAGTTTCAGTAAATAATAAATCATTACCACAGAAAGACGGTTACAAAAAATTGTAAATTTATATTTAATAAATAATAACAAACGGCCCTTTCTAGGGCCACCAATAATAAACGTAAATAACATATTCGTTCAGTATCTAAAATTGGCCTATATCATTTCCTCTCTCTTACACATGTATTCTCTCTATCTCTCTCTCTATCTCTCTCACACCAACATAGACGCTCTGGGTCCGCTATTATAACACGGCGTCCGAATAGCCTAGCGCATCATCAGTATCTCTGCGTGAGTGCGAGAGAGAGAGAGGTAGAGGAAGAGAGCGTGGGTACGCGCAGTAGTGCTCTCTCTCTCTCTCTCTCTCTCTCTTACATGCGTCACTCTTCTTACTGCAAGAGACGCACTGCGCGCGCAACCCCTCTTGCTCTCTCTCTCACACATACAGCGCGGGCCTCCGGCCTCGCTGTAACGTCAGAATACTCTCAGTACGAGAGAGAGACGCACTGCGCGTGCACACCCTCTACCTCTCTCTCACACACCCACGCACTGCATCGGGGCGTCTATGACGCCGGAGCAACCTCAGCACGAGAGAGACGCACTGCGCGCGCACTCCCACTACCTCTCTCTCTCGCACCCATGTACTCCGACGGGACCCGCTATGACGTCACAGAGTCCGTTCCACCCTACCTATACATAAGTACGAGAGAGAGAGAGAGAGAGAGAGAGCTTCGCTCTCTCTCTCTCCCTCTTTCCCTCTCACTCCCTCTCTGGCATGCGCGGGCCCCCGTCGTGACGTCACCACCGGGGTAGACACTCCATTGTCCACGCTAGACAACCCCATTGTACGTGCTAGACAACCCCATTGTCGCGCTAGACAATACCATTGTTCCCATTGTTCCCAATGTTCGCGCTAGACAATCCCATTGTTCCCATTGTTCGCGCCAGACACCATTGCTGTTAGGCCCGCCCATGTCGGCGCGCTATAAGGTACCCTTACTACTGACGAACACTTCGTCCGTATAAAGTTTTTATGTAGGTTGTAACAATGTACAATGGGTTTTCTCTCATTGGTTGTGAGAATTCATTGAAGAGCTACAGCAACAGACTTTGTATTCTTGCCGTAGAGTGGTTTGATCCAAGCAATTTTGAAAGCACGTCAATAATAACGAGTAAGTACGTGTACTCGTCATAGTATATTTTCAACGATCTAAAATTAGCCTAATCAGTCTCCCACACTTTGGAACAACTAAAAACATTATATGAGGTTCGAGGAAATTTATGCCGCACCAACTTATGTAAATTATAAGCTTCTTGACTTTCGAGCCATTTGCTTACTTTTTGCGGTCGGTATTTTCTTATTTTAATCTGTGCAAGAATCTACTACTGCCAGTATAGACTGTTGGTTCTAGCAAACCGTAATGCAAATGTTGAATATGCAAAATACGACAATCGTAGCCGCAACTTTCTCTTCATCCTCCAAAGTGCTAGATGGCACTATGAAAAAAACACGCTCGGCCAAACGATGATTAGCTTGCAATCAATCTTAATTTTCAACAGAAAAGGCGAGATCGTGTTTAAATCATGTCTCAGCGTATGAACCGAGACCCAAAAACTGGTATTCTGGCAAATGGAATTCGAAAGGCACTGCATTGATCACGTTCTCGAGGGTGCCATAGCCTGAATTGACATATTCGTTCAATATCTAAAATTGTCACCTATCATTTCCTCTCTCTTACAAATGCATCTCTCTCTCACACACCCACGCACTGCATCGGGGCGTCTATGACGCCGGAGCAACCTCAGCACGAGAGAGACGCACTGCGCGTGCACACCCTCTACCTCTCTCTCTCACACATACAGCGCGGGCCTCCGGCCTCGCTGTAACGTCAGAATACTCTCAGTACGAGAGAGAGAGAGAGAGAGAGAGAGAGACTCTCTCTCTCTCTCTCTCTCTCTACATGCGTCACTCTTCTTACTGCAAGAGACGCACTGCGCGCGCAACCCCTCTTGCTCTCTCTCTCACACATACAGCGCGGGCCTCCGGCCTCGCTGTAACGTCAGAATACTCTCAGTACGAGAGAGAGACGCACTGCGCGTGCACACCCTCTACCTCTCTCTCACACACCCACGCACTGCATCGGGGCGTCTATGACGCCGGAGCAACCTCAGCACGAGAGAGACGCACTGCGCGCGCACTCCCACTACCTCTCTCTCTCGCACCCATGTACTCCGACGGGACCCGCTATGACGTCACAGAGTCCGTTCCACCCTACCTATACATAAGTACGAGAGAGAGAGAGAGAGAGAGAGAGCTTCGCTCTCTCTCTCTCCCTCTTTCCCTCTCACTCCCTCTCTGGCATGCGCGGGCCCCCGTCGTGACGTCACCACCGGGGTAGACACTCCATTGTCCACGCTAGACAACCCCATTGTACGTGCTAGACAACCCCATTGTCGCGCTAGACAATACCATTGTTCCCATTGTTCCCAATGTTCGCGCTAGACAATCCCATTGTTCCCATTGTTCGCGCCAGACACCATTGCTGTTAGGCCCGCCCATGTCGGCGCGCTATAAGGTACCCTTACTACTGACGAACACTTCGTCCGTATAAAGTTTTTATGTAGGTTGTAACAATGTACAATGGGTTTTCTCTCATTGGTTGTGAGAATTCATTGAAGAGCTACAGCAACAGACTTTGTATTCTTGCCGTAGAGTGGTTTGATCCAAGCAAATTTTGAAAGCACGTCAATAATAACGAGTAAGTACGTGTACTCGTCATAGTATATTTTCAACGATCTAAAATTAGCCTAATCAGTCTCCCACACTTTGGAACAACTAAAAACATTATATGAGGTTCGAGGAAATTTATGCCGCACCAACTTATGTAAATTATAAGCTTCTTGACTTTCGAGCCATTTGCTTACTTTTTGCGGTCGGTATTTTCTTATTTTAATCTTGTGCAAGAATCTACTACTGCCAGTATAGACTGTTGGTTCTAGCAAACCGTAATGCAAATGTTGAATATGCAAAATACGACAATCGTAGCCGCAACTTTCTCTTCATCCTCCAAAGTGCTAGATGGCACTATGAAAAAAACACGCTCGGCCAAACGATGATTAGCTTGCAATCAATCTTAATTTTCAACAGAAAAGGCGAGATCGTGTTTAAATCATGTCTCAGCGTATGAACCGAGACCCAAAAACTGGTATTCTGGCAAATGGAATTCGAAAGGCACTGCATTGATCACGTTCTCGAGGGTGCCATAGCCTGAATTGACTTTTTCCCCAGACGATTCTATTTCATCCTTTTACGCGGTAATCTTCTAAGTTTGAATCATCTTTGAGAAGATTTCTTTTGATATTAGTTTTGGTAAACTCATTCTCTATGTCGTCATCATCATATAACCCATCAATAGATACGACATCGTTTGGAATATCAGCGATTTCTTGCATATTTTGAAGTAATACAGTATACCTTGTAAGCTAAATAGATAATTATAAGTAACTCCCAAAATCTCTCTATCAGGGAAGAGTTATTTTTACTTAGTAATATACTAGATTAATAATAACTTATTTAATAATAACTTAGATTAATAATAACTTAGATTAATAATTAATAATTGTAGTCAATACAAATTGTAATACTTTAAAAACTATTATTTTATTGAGTAGTACAAAAAACTATCTTTTTCTTTGATCCATTTGTCATTAAAACCATAAATAAATTTAAATATTAAAATTGTTCAATAAAATATAATAAGTTTTAAAACTTGAAACAGCTGCATGTCGAAAAAATATTTAATTTTTATTATAATTTGTAGTATTTAATTCAAAATTTTAAGGAGGGTCTAAATATCCAGAAAAATATGTTATCGAAAGCACGCATATTTTGAGACACTATTTTTAATTTTTCACGACTGTCAAGACTAAAGTTAGGGACATGATTATTTCCTAGAATTTAATCTATAAGAATTTCAGATTTCGAAATGAATTAAAGATTACGTACGTTATTAAGTGTTAAGAAATACTGTATCTAATATATTTGATAGTAATAAGTACAAATTATCTCTGTAATAAATTAAAGATTGCAGTATATTCTAAGGCAAAGTAGAAAGAGCTTACAAACCTGGGCTTGAGCTTTAAGTCGGGATCATTATCGTTGGAAATTTTTACTATTCAACATTGCAATATTCACTATGCGTTTGTATAAAATTATACTTCACCACTCTCACACTCTATCGACGGTTTAAGTTTGTTACCATTACCCTTTGAGTAGCTCAGCGTGATCTATTTAAAGCCAAATATTTTACAGACTAACTTAAGAAATTATTTAAAGCCACTATAGTGGTGTTCCCGTCCTCTAAGGTTAAGTGGATGTCTTGATAAGTGTCAAGGATTACCTGTAGTGTCAACTTTAATGAAGTGTTCAGCAAGATAAGGAGATGAATTTGTAGTTAATACACTAAATGCGAGTGAGCCGATTAATAATAACCTCCTTGATTCTACCGATAGCCATCATAAGTGCAATCTGAAGGACGTGATATGTACCTACGTAAATTTCCCCATATTCTACAAATCTAACACATGCATTAAGAAATTTCTGGAGTTTTACATTATTAGTTTGATCTTCAGACGTTCAGCCTCAAGAAGTTGTTTCCTAGTTTTCCGTGAAAGAGCCCTTTTGGAAAACCGTAACGAATACAGGGCGAAATCCAAACGCCAAGCGACTTCACATGATTTTCGTATTCTAAATGACTACTAGCTAACTTCACAGGCAGATCAGCAGTTATCTCTACACGTCAGATACATGCCTGACTTCCCAAAGTCATTATTTTAGTCTTCTTAAAATGTAACTGCAGACCGTTTGATTGTCGCCCAAGATGCGACAGCATTTGCGTCCTAAGAAATCCGATTCACACCCATTTCGAAATTAGTAGGAAAAAAAGAGTGATAAACCTGAGTGTCATCGGCATAGATCATACGTTTACTGTACTAAAGTATATCAGGCAAATCATTTATAAAAATAGAAAATAACAGAAAACCTAATACACTTCCCTGCAGTACATCGGAATTGACGTCCGAGCACCTGCCTTTGAGCAATAGAACATCATAGGAATAGTTATCATTTGATTATCAATTACTCTACTGATATCATCAATGACTTCTAAAAGCACTGTTTAAGTATTATGCACTCTATAAAATCCCTTCTGTCTAGCAGTTAATAAATTATTATTTTCAAGATGAAATAACATTTAAAAGTGGACTAAACGCTCCAATAATTTCGAGATCTCGCAGAGTTTTGCAATTGCCCAAGTATCCGAACTCGATTTAATTTTGTTCGACTTCGCCAAGGGAAATAGTAGAGTTCTCTTTCAGAATTCAGGGAAAAAACCATTGGATAGTAATTTATTAAAAATAAGAGTTAAATGCGGAATTAATTGGGGCTCAATAAGCTCTAGCATTCGCACTGATACCCTATCTGTTCTCACCGCTCTAGACTAAATGTAAATTATAGAAGTGGTCTAAGAGTAGTCTGATCGGTGCCATATAATAAGAAGTTATTTAGGAAAGAAATTGAAAGAGGCAATACCCGATTGAACACATGCATAATGGGTATTAGGTTGCTGGGTGGTGAAAACTTCCAAAGGCGATGAACCCAATTTAGAGCCCAAACCCTGGTCTTTGATCTCTCTCCAATCAGCCGTGGAATTTGCTATGTTTTTTAGTTTACTAAAGAAATAATTGTATTTATTGCTATCAAGTTTATTTGATTTTTATTTCAAAAAAAGAAGGCTGAATTCCTTGTTTTAATCAGATTTCTTATATGAGCCGTGACCCAAGGTTTGTATTTGAGGTTTGCCAATAATGTCCAATTTAGCCGCGGTCAAAGTATCGAAAGTGGAGAGGACTGACATAGAGAGCTGAGACTTATGTATTCTGTGTAATGAATAAGGTGGGGACATGCTGGTTGAATGATTATTATTATAAGCCATGGGAAATAAATTAGTTGAAGACATGCAGGCAGTATGAGATGAGATATGCTACAAGTTCGAATTACGAGTATTACCACACACAGTACTTTGTTGGTCAGACAACGAATCAAGGCTATAAATAGAGAAAACTAAGTAAGATGTGCCAACTGAAATGAGTTCGAGTTAAGGGGACCAGCTAGTATTAGAATTGAAAAAAAGCTATTCAATATTAACAATTAATAATTTTTTATAAAAATTAAAAAACATTTTTTAATTTTTTAAACAAATTAAATTATTAACTTTTATATAACATTTTTTGGCTAATTTATATGGCACATAACTATGTTAATTAATTATGAGACTCCTTACACCGATTTTTTTCAATAATGGACTTACCGCAGGATATCTCAGGAACTGTTTTATCCAATAGGCTGAAATTTCAACAGTAACTTTTAAATATAATTTTAATTCACTTGACCAAAACAAAAGTATATATATATCTTCCTAATTGTAATATACATTATCAATGACATAAAGTTTTGCATTTTACAATTATAATAATAAATCAAAGCTGTGTAAACATTATTTACTTTTTTTTAAAGCACTATAATTTTTTTTGGTTGCAGATTCTAAATATACATGCTATTTCATATACCTTTTGCTGTTATCACATTTGGTTAAAATTGTGTGTTTTTGCTGTAATATATAATTAATGCTTGTTGATTAACACATATTTTTTGCTTGCATTATTATTTATTGTTAATGTAATAAATAATGATAATAGAATTTGGTTTCCCCTGCTTTACCCATTGCAACGAGAAATTTGATTTTCCCTCGATTGCTCCCCAATATTAATAGCTGAAGTAAATAATTTACATTGCATTATTATTTTTTTACTGCCCAGCTAAACTTTACAATTTTTATTTATATTAGCTTTAATTTGCACATTACTCTTGCCCACATACCCCAATATTTATTGATTTTATTAATATAATAAATATTTAATGCACTCTAATAAAAATCGTTTAAAAATCTTTACGTTAATATACGGCAAGGGATAGCTGCCCTCATTTAATAATTTGACAGAGCTGGAAAGATTAGCTGAGGCAAATATTGAAATTATTTAGGGTACGGAAATGACAATCTGTATCGCGAAATGTCAGGCAGGGATGATTTTTTAGTGTGTAAATAAATATATAATAGTAATAAATAATAGATAATAAATAGACATACACATTTCCCCGTTGTATTTTATTTTCATTTTGGTATGTAACTATACTGCTCAGCTCATAATCCCGTAAGATTATATTTTTTTAACCGCTTAATATAATAGCTTAACATGAAAAAATTTTTTTTTCTTTTTATTAGTATTATTTGATTTTTCGTTTGATGTGTTTAAATTACAATTTATATTTGAATTAAACCAGAGCTGTGGATAATTTTAATTCAAACGAGCTAAAAGGAGCTATTAAAAATAAAATTAGTTAAATATTTATAACAAAATAAGCTACTTTAAGTTAAACACAATGTCGTACAACGGTGATAATCTTGATTTGATTTTGGAAGAAGACTTATCGGTTTTACAACCGTCAATAGGTGATGGTGTAATACGACGTAACGTAAATAACACCAGTGACGGTAGAGTCACTGTATACGCAAGCAAAATACCCCATCGGAAATATAAAATATCCCAAATATCTCTACAAATACAGCCCCGGTAAGAAGTAGTAATGCAAGATGGATGCTTTATATTCTACTGCCAACTGAACAATCAAGAAGGCAATACCAAGATCTAATTTCCATGCATATTTAAAATCCATAAAAAGTTTCTGCAATTGAAAGTGCTGAAATCAAAATAGTAACAGCAAGTATTTTATAGATATCAACAGTCATTTTTTATTTATTTATTAAATATTCCACGTTGAATTTGTGCCTCTAGACAGTATACTTTATATAAAACACCTTCTACGAAGGTGTCAACATTCGCAAGTATGGTTTCCAATCACACTTTCAAAAACGTTATCTGATAAAAAAATCTTTAATTATTATTCCCATCCTATTTCTACTTATATTTTGCTTAAACTCCATAAAAAGTTTCTGCAATAGAAGGTACTGCAATCAAATATCGACAAGTAATTTTAATTAAATATTTATATATTCTTTTTGCTTAAACTTCATAAAGTTTCTGCAATAGAAAGTACTGAAATCAATGCGGAATTATCGACAAGTATTTGTTACGATACCATAGATTTATTTTAATTAAAATTTATATATTTTGCTTAAACTTCATAAAAAGTTTCTGCAATAGAAAGTACTGAAATCAAAGCGAAATAATCGACAAGTATTTTTTACCATACCATACTTTGCATTTTTTTGAATTAAACTTTATATATTTTGCTTAAACTCTACAAAAAGTTTTAATTAATTTCCATAAAACTGATAAAAAGGAAACTCTTCCTTTTTTTATTCTCTTAAAAACAATGTCGTACAACGGTGCTATCTGATTTGATTTTGGAAGAAGACTATCGGTTTTACAACCGTCAATAGGTGATGGTGTAATACGATCGTAACGTAAATACACCAGTGGACGGGTAGAGTCACTGTATAGCAAGCAAAATACCCCATCGGAAATATAAAATATCCCAAATATCTCTACCAATACAGCCCGTAAGAAGTAGTAATGCAAGAGGGATGCTTTATATTCTACTGCCAACATGAACAATCAAGAAGGCAATACCAAGATCTAATTTCCATGCATATTTAAAATCCATAAAAAGTTCTGCAATTGAAAGTGCTGAAATCAAAATAGTAACAGCAAGTATTTTATAGATATCAACAGTCATTTTTTATTTATTTATTAAATATTCCACGTTGAATTTGTGCCTCTAGACAGTATACTTTATATAAAACACCTTCTACGAAGGTGTCAACATTCGCAAGTATGGTTTCCAATCACACTTTCAAAAACGTTATCTGATAAAAAAATCTTTAATTATTATTCCCATCCTATTTCTACTTATATTTTGCTTAAACTCCATAAAAAGTTTCTGCAATAGAAGGTACTGCAATCAAATATCGACAAGTAATTTTAATTAAATATTTATATATTCTTTTTGCTTAAACTTCATAAAGTTTCTGCAATAGAAAGTACTGAAATCAATGCGGAATTATCGACAAGTATTTGTTACGATACCATAGATTTATTTTAATTAAAATTTATATATTTTGCTTAAACTTCATAAAAAGTTTCTGCAATAGAAAGTACTGAAATCAAAGCGAAATAATCGACAAGTATTTTTTACCATACCATACTTTGCATTTTTTTGAATTAAACTTTTATATATTTTGCTTAAACTCTACAAAAAGTTTTAATTAATTTCCATAAAACTGATAAAAAGGAAACTTCTTTTTTTTATTCTCTTTAAATAAACAATGTATACCTTTCCCGTGCTTTACTTTAGAAGATACACAATTTTATAGAATAATAATAATTCATTTGTGCAAAATTCATTTCTGCATAACTAATAAAAAGTAATTTCTCTCTTTTTTATGCTCTTTAAATAAAATAATACTTGCACCACCATTGATTAAGTATTTTAGTCGAGTTATTTTTGACCTACTTTTGACGTCTTATAACGATGGTATTTAGTAGGTTATCGTGTAAAATAATATGGTCAAATAAAGCATTCTAATGTTTTACATCTAAACTAAAATGTATTTCCATTTTTTATTATATCCATTTCTTATTTTACCATAAAATTGTTATCAAGTACTAGTGCTTCATTTCACTGCAAAAGCAAATCAAAATCAATCGCTGTGTCGACATATAGGCCTCATTAGAAAGATATAATTTCGTTATGTAAATCTTATAAATTTTACTTAATAAGAAAAAACTTAAAATATTTCTAAGTCTTTGATATATAAATATGCATATGCAATACGCTATTTAATTCAAATCAGACGTATAATTCAAAAGTAAGATGGTAATCCAACGTGTGGTGCAAGTATTATTTTATTTAAAGAGCATAAAAAAGAGAGAAATTACTTTTTATTAGTTATATGCAGAAATGAATTTTGCACAAATGAATTGAAATCTATAAAATTGTGTATCTACAGATGTAAAGCACGGGAAGGATATACGTTGTTTATATAAAGAGAATAAAAAAAAGAAGTTTCCTTTTTATCAGTTTTATGGAAATTAATTAAAACTTTTTGTAGAGTTTAAGCAAAATATATAAAAGTTTAATTACAAAAATTGCAATGTATAGTATGGTAAAAAATACTTGTCGATTATTTTGCTTTGATATCTGTACTTTCTATTGCAGAAACTTTTTATGAACTTTAAGCAAAATATATAAATTTTAATTAGAATAAATCTATGGTATCGTAACAAATACTTGTCGATAATTCCGCTTTGATTTCAGTACTATCTATTGCAGAAACTTTATGAAGTTTAAGCAAAAAAAATATATAGATATTTAACTAAAATTACTTGTCGATATTTGATTGCAGTACCTTCTATTGCAGAAACTTTTTATGGAGTTTAAGCAAAATATAAGTATAGAAATAGGATGGGAGTAATAATTATAGATTTTTTTATCAAATAACATTTTTGAAAGTGTGATTGGAAACCATACTTGCGAATGTTGACACCTTCGTAGAAGGTGTTCTATATAAAGTATACTGTCTAGAGGCACAAATTCAACGTGGAATAGTTAATAAATAAATAAAAAATTTCTGTTGATATCTATAAAATACTTGCCGTTACTATTTTGATTTCAGTACTTTCTATTGCAGAAACTTTTTATGGAGCTTAATATTATACATACACCAATATCTAAATAAATATCTAAATCGCTAAATCTAGGGAGCAGATAAGATAATGAGTCTTTCTTGTTTGTTGAATCTCGGCAGCGCTTAAGTAATTTTCTGCCCGTATGTTACTAAAGGGATACTTTAGGCCCTATTTTTAGGGCGCAAAAACGCGAAATTCGTACGTGTTAAAAAAAATTTTGCTTCTAGACATTCTGACGTTTTTTCTGAAACTTTTCTGCTGTCAGAATCCCTTGTCAAAATTTTGGACAGATTTGAAGCAAAAATGATAAGACCAACGTAAATAAAAAACACCAAAATTTGAAAAAAAATTTTTTCTCGAATTTTTTAGAATTTTATTGCTAATATAATGTATACTGAATAGAATCTTGGGAATCGATTCCCTTTCTATGCTCCTCTGGCTTCATCGAGTCTATTCCGCCGCGGATGAGCTCCGCGCGGTCTCGTTTATTCCGTGGGCCCGAGGTTCTGGGTATCTCGGGGACTCTGTGGCCCTCGGGTTAGGCCTGAGTCCCGCTTAGCCGCTCCCGGAGGCGTTTCCCTTATTGCAGTCAGGACAATGACGGCGGAAATACGCAAGCTTACCGCACCCATTGCAGGAAATCGGTTTGCTCCGATCAAAGGGCGTCCTGCTTGGCCCTCCTTCCGCGGTCTTTCCGCCGCGGGGCTTCTCGTATTAGCCCCTCTGGTCTCCGGGCCGGTTCTGCGCTCCCATTCTCAGTTGGTAGCAGCTTCTTCAGCTGCGTGAGAATCGCGTCCAGCTCCACCAGATTCTTGCCGGTGGTGGATTTATCAGATTCCACCGCTGCTACCTTTGCCTTCGGAGGAGCCTTCTCTGACTTCTTCTTGGCCTTATACGCGGACTCCGGCCGCACCAGCTCCCCTTCCATTAGTGGTTTGTAGAGCTTTTCGCGCTCTTGCAGCCTCTCCGCTTCGCGGGCCAAGTCAAACAGCTGGTCGGCCGTCTGCGCCTCGATTCGCTTGAACCGGCGCTGGATTCTCGGCAGGATGTTTCGGTAGAGGTGATCTACCTGGTTCCTCTCGCTAGGCTTGGGGACGAGCTCTTGTAGCATGCCTATCATGCAATTCATGTACTCACGTACCGGTTCGTCTTCGCCCTGAGTACGTGAGGTGCATTCAAGGATCAGCTTCTCTTGGTAAGTTTCGCTGGATCCGTACCAGCGTTTGATTGAGCACGTGAATTCGTCCCAATTCCTGCACTTTCCTTTGTTATTGCGGTACCACCTTGCGGCGTCTTCCACCAACAACTGCGAAAGAGAAGAAAGGACTTCATCCTGCGTCATGTTTGCTAGGACTCTGCAGTCGTCCACGCGCTCTAAGAAGCTGTTAATGCTCTCGCTTCCGTCCCCTGAGAACTTTATTCCCCACTTTCTCACGATCTCGCCTCGGTCGCGTGTGGGGTTAAATGAGCGCGAAGCCCAGGACGGTTGGGGCCTTAAGGGTGAACTTTCTTCACGTGGGGGCCTTCCTGGTACCCAGGTGTCTCCCAAGCTCCGCCCAGGGTGGCGCTAGGAGCTGGTCCTGGCGTTTGGGGCTGTAGTCGTGCGTCCTTCTGCTGAACCGGTGACTCCTCTGGCCGGTAGCAGGTATACATATCCTGAAATTGGACACGTGGACTTGGGCATAGGGGATCCAACCGCGTGCTTGATGCTCGTTGGGACGTCATGTGGCTTACGGCATCGGTTAGCCTCGTTATCTGTGCCGCCATACTTTCCATTTGCTCTTGTAGATCTTTTGTCTTGGCAATTTGTCCGACTGGATTGGCTGCTAGAATGGCCCTCCTCTGGAGCTGTTAGCAGGTCCTCGCTAGGTAGTCGGGTCGTACGGTTGAGATATTCCTCAATCAGGTGCGCACCTCTCTCATCAGGTAACGCTCCTGGCGTTTTCTCCCCGACTCGGCGGATCACTTCTGTCCGCTTCTCGACCCGCCTTATCCGGTCATTGACGGTGTCAGTTTCTTGACTGAACTCGTCGGCCGAATAATTTCCTAGCAGCCATTGCTATAGGCGTTCCGCCTTTTGATAGCGGGAACCAACAAGCCGAAGCTCCATCTGTTCTAGGTGAGCCTCGATTTGTGCTGCGTTTTGGGTGTGGATCCACTCGTCCACCTGTACTATAATGTCCTCGTCTCGTTGGGCCAAACTATCGGCGTTTCGGTCGGCCATTGCGCTTATTTAATTATCGCTCGCGGATAACTTTAAATAAACAAAAATCTCTATTTTTGGTGCACTGTGGCCTGGCGTGCGCAAGGTTATTTTATTTTAATTTGCGTGGCAGCAAAGAAAAATTAAAATTATTGGGCCAAGAGTTGACGGAATTATCTTTTCCCTAAGATATATAGCCACTTACTTGAATCTGCTATCCGCAAATACAGTTCTAGCTTTTCGGACAGGTTCTCTCGGTGAACTCTATTATCACTCACTAGAGAACTATCAAAGAAAACCGAGGACAATTTACATTTTACTGATTTAATTTAAAAATTAATAATATACAAGATTTTTCTTATCTACTCGTCAATTTAAATTGTTAACCTGGCTCAAGGTCTATCGCAACTAAATCTTCCTAATTTAGTGAATTTAAATAAATTAAGTAACTTAATCACAAACAAATTAATATCTTATCGTTATTTAAATTATTTAAACAAGAGCCGCGGTGGCTCATGGGTAGAGCTCCCGACTCTCACACCGAGGGTCGTGGATTCGATCCCAGACGTGTATCTCTGAAAATTTTTTCATGTGCATTTTTCGAACACCGCGACTCAGTGGCTCGGCGTGTCACTATAATGTGACGCCAGTTCAGGTGCGCGTGCGTTTCGTGCACTTATCAGTGCATGAGAGGCACGGGCATCTGAACTATAGGGAACGTTAGGGACGCGAAGATGTAAAGAGGACCAAGCACCACTGTTTCAACTACATGCGCTTTGTTTACAGACACACCGTTCACCTCCGTCGCTGATTAGCCCTGGCAGCATAAATAGAGCGACGTTAAATAACAAAAAAAAAAAAAAAAAAAAATATTTAAACCGCACGCATGACCTCACATACAATCGCATAAACATGCATTTGTTATCCTAACCTATAAATGTCAGGACGTCGGGCCAGGCTATGTCTGTCCGAAAAGCTTCAATTCTACCAGGTCCAAGTTTGTAACCTTGCGCAGGCTTTACAATTCGATTTATTGAAATTTGAGTCAATTATTTACGAATAATTGTCTCAATCCGCCGAAAACGAGACGATTCGAGAGAGAGAGAGAGAGGTGGAAATTAATTTAATTGAGTCGCGGGGTCGACCTCACGTTGTGGTATTTGTATGCAAATACCACGGCGGCTTTTCAGATTTTACTACCCACTTGGTAGTAAAATCTTTATTCTTGTTAAAAATTTCTTATTATTAAATAAATAAATAATTTGTAAGATTAGTTATCACTTCTCTGTGATAATTAATCCGGCGTAATCCCTAATCCACACGTATTTGGGCGCCAGTTGTAACGGGGTACGATCTCTCGCGTCGGTAGGGGTAAAGGGATCGGTTGCTGCGGCAGTGCCTAGTTATACTCCCTAGGCGGTGCCTCGAGAGTGCGCGGCGGATTCAAATCAGTGAACCCCGCGCACGACCTACCGTTGCGATGTCCGTTAGCAACCGCGAGATCACTTGCCGATCTCGCGTCTTTGTACAGCTAAAACGTTGTGAGCTGAAAAGGACCGCGAATAAAAGGGATAAATTCACGGTAAGTTTACCTCGGTCGCTCCTGAAACGGAGAGGGCGATATTCGGGATAACGGGGTTAACGTACGCCGGTAATCAATAATTAAACTCGTACTCGGATATTGATTACGTATGAATTTTATTTATTATCAAGAAATATAAATTTAGTTTAACATAGAATGAAGAAAGGAACAAAGAAATTACAAAGGCCGTATATAGGCCGCGTGAGATCTCGTGACGAGGTGTAACCACCGGAGTTACTCGCACTTTCACTCTCTCTAGCACGCGTACGCGGTCGCCCGTTAGCTTCCTCGCCGTCGCGCGCGGGCCAGATCCGCCGGTCCCTAACTAAACGATATAGCCGTAAATACAGAGTCTTTACAGCTTCGGCGGCTCGCGAGTGGTGCACCACGTACCTTGATTTTCCCCGTCGATGCGTTTGACTTCGCCTGTTTCCCCTCTCTCCGCAGGTTCCTGGGAGTCGCTGGAGCTGTGTGCTCGACACCAGCACACTCACTCCACACAATCACTCGTTCTTCACGGCGCGAAACCTAGAACCCGAGCAAGAATCCGCGTTAACGATTCTTTTTCTCTTGCCACGAATTAGCAAGGAAGGCGTTACCGGCGATGTGTCTATACGCGATGACTCGCATAAACTCTCCGTATTCTCCTCAGTCAGCTGCGCGTCGAACCATTATTAGTCCTTACGCGGCTTACACGCGGGCTTTCCTGATTACCTACGAGCTTTTCCGATAGTCACTCGCGCTCGTTATAAGGTATGGCTTCATACGCATAAGAGTATGTAGCTTACCTTTACAATACTTAAAAAAATATAATGTACACTCAAAATGTGAAGAAAAGCGAAGAGAATAGTTGCACTTTAAACAAGTTACTTTTAGTGAAAAAAATTTTTTATCTACCTTATAATCTGCAAATAACGCCTGAATTGAACGAAATTTTACGATTTGTTACTTTTTTGATACATTTACGATGGCCATATAGATCCCGCCATGTATAAACTATATGGTAAGATATTTATGTTTATCAAAGAAGCTATAATATATAAGTTATTATGATCATTCAAGGTTACTTATTCGATAAATTAACAATAATTTGAAAAAGCGTGTATTATTAAAAAAATACTGATTTAAACAGCAACTATTATCTTCACTTTTCTTCATATTTTGAACATATATTATATTTGCAATAACATTCTGAAAAAAAGGAGTAAAAGTTTTTTTTTAATTAATATTGGTGTTTTTTGTAGTATTTAAATTGGTTTTGTCATTTCTCCTTTAAATCTGGCCAAATATTTGACCAGGGATTCTGAAACAGCACAAAATTCTACATCAGAGTATGTGGAAGCAAAATTTTTTCAATGCCAATAACAAAAACCATCGCATTGTAAAGTCGCTAAAAAATTTGTAAAATTTTTTTGCTTTACCTATTGATTGATGAAATCCATCTATTTTTAATTTATATTTTGTGATTATTAAAACTTAAAAATGTCTTAGTAATGAATGTCTTAGTCTGAATGTTTTAGCAATATACCCAAAATTTTCCAAATTTTTAAATTGATTATTTAAAATTACAATGTTTGCGTTGAAAATTGTTATGACTTATTTACTAATAATTAGCATCTAAAAAATGTTTACTCAATTATTATTAAAAAAATTATTATTTCTTAAAAAATCAAAATGCTATGCCCTTGCTTTTGTTTTAAGCTACCTGTTATAAATTTTTTTAGATTTTTATTTAATATATTAATTATAATATTTATGTTAGAAGGTGTAGATCCGTGTAATTTGGATCTGACATTTCGTTCAGGAAAATTCAGTTAAATTAAAAAAGTTTCTTCACACTCTCTTAACCCCAAAGAGTAAAAACTGTACTTTAAATGAGTAATTTGATGACTTTACTACTGTTTAAGTAACGTTACAAATCCCAAAACAACACCTTTTAAACGACTAAAAAAACTAAAATTACTCTTTGAACAGTGCAAAATATAAAAATTACTCTTTACAATAGGGTAAAAAGTAAAAATTGTTCTTTAAAGAAAGCAGAAAGTGGAACTATTGCTCTATTGAAAAGTATAAACTAATATAATCTGAATGGACTTCCCAGTTACTCGAGTTAATATTGTACTATTTATTACCCATAACTGGAGTTGTATTGAATTTCATCATGTTTAAACAATTATTAATTTATATCCACTATATTGGAGTCACTAGGAAGTCTATTGACACTATACACAAGCTATTTTATATATGTAAAGTTTCTATTTTACTTCATGAATATATCCTCTCAAGAGACTTTGTGTCAAACAAATAAAAGTAAAACAAACTAATTGATAAGAATCCAACACATATATGATAGCTTGTGTATAATTTGAATGGACTTCCCAGTTACTCGAGTAATATAATAATTGTACTATTAATTTCCAATCACTGGAGCTGTAGTGAATTTCACCATGTTTAAACAAAATCTTGTAACATGTATGCCCTATCTACATAACTTTTGGCTTTATCGGTTTCATCATAAAACATTTTAACAAATTCTGGATGTCCGAAGTACCAAAATTTTAATTTACACATTTGTCGACTTTGTGTGACTTTGACTGCAATGTGCAAAGTATTGTATCGACAAACTTCCTATGATTATAAAAAATTAAAAAAATTAATTTTGAGATTGTTTCACCCTCCATTGTGTATTTTAAATAATTGTTGCGATGATGAGGGTCAAACAGTAAAAAACACAAATTTTTACTTTTTTGTACAACGTTTCGTCTGCTTATTTGCAGACCTCTTCAGGTACTGAAATATTTATTGAACACAAACTATATAAATTATGACAATACATCAATATAGACAATTATAGAAAACCGTTATATATTATTACTTACCCATTCACAATTTGTTTTGATATAAATGCAGGTGCTTTCCATATGTTCTTGTTGTCCGACTTAGCTCCTTGAGCAGTATTAATTGTTTTCGTTCGTTCAGTGTCATAGGTATATAACGGTTTTCTATAATTGTCTATATTGATGTATTGTTATACTTTATATAGTTTGTGTTCAATAAATATTTCAGTACCTGAAGAGGTCTGCAAATAAGCAGACGAAACGTTGTACAAAAAAGTAAAAATTTGTGTTTTTTACTGTTTGACCCTCATCATCGCAACAACTATTTAAAATAAAAAAATTAATTTTTAATCGGAATAATTCAGAAAATTTAAATTAATAAAAAATTTGTCACAATAAATGAATGTTGAAACTATGCAATGTGCAATGCATTGTATCGATAACATTCCTATGATTATAAAAAATTAGAAAAATTAATTTTTAATCAGAATAATTCAGAAAATTTAAATTAATAAAAAGTTTGTCACAATAAATGAATGTTGAATACTTTATACTTTGATATAAAACCAGGGAGTAAGAGAGAAGGAGACCCAACTCCTATGCGCTCAGCGGTCAAACTTAGGATGTCTTTACCGAAAAAGATTGACAGGTTCGCTCGGCGGAATGACGGCATCTTTACTGTTTACAGCGCAAACCGCGGCAGCATAGAAAACTAAGATGCTTTGAAATTGTAAAATATATAACCCGGGTTCAAATACGCTTCCAAGAAATTTTTTTTTAAATCAAAATCAATTAACATAAGTAATATCCATTATTCATCCCTTATAGTTTAATTTTAATTGTATGATCATCAAATTATAAACAAATAGAGTTAAAGCTTTCCCCAAACCCCCCTTCGATGAGCATATGTAACTTCTGAACCATAATATTCAAGTGTTCTTGTAGTCGTGCGCGTTAAGGCGCATTGTAGTGTTTTGCAGACCCGGGGTCAAATCCTGCCAATTTTTTTTTTTTTAATAATAATTTTATTATTTGACAACTTATTTTTAAATAATTATTCGTCAGCGATTTATGAATAATTAATATATTATATTTTTTATTATTTAGTGAAATATTGAAAACATGGGAAAACAGGATGAAATAAACCATTACTAAAAATTTTAACCATTTATTTATTTTCTTATGAAATTCGGAAAGAGAATTAATAAAAAAGAATTTGCTAATTCATTTATTACTTAATTAATTAATTAATTAATTAATTTATTTATTTATTTATTTATTACTTAATTTATTTATAATAAAGGAATTTCATCACTATTGTATGAAATAGATAAGAAATGGGTAAACGAATAAAATATATTGAATATTATATTATATTTTATTTTTCTTGGAATCAAAATGCACGGTTGGACTTGCGGAATTCCGCAATTCGGTATTCGTAGATAAAATATTGACTTTCATTTATTTTTCTATTGTGTAGTGAACGCATGTTTCGAAGCAGTTGCGATTAATTTGCTCCCTGTGATATTCTTTTGTGTATTAACGTTTTATTTTATTAATTAAAAAATGAAATCATGTTTTATAGAAGGAGGTCCGGCAAAGAGGAAAAAGAGCGTTGAAAATGGTGAAGATGGTCTGTCCTTCTTCACACCTACAAGTGTAATATTATTAAACATGTGTAGATCGATATAAGTAAAATAAATTAATTTTATTTTTTGTGTTAAAGTCGTGGCAAAGTGTAATTCCTCGAGTAAGTTTATTAAGAAAAAAAGTTTGTATGATAGTCATACATAAATAAATTATATTTGTGTCAAAAGAACGTAAATTTTTTACTTCTATAAGCTTCTTGCGCAATCTACAAAAGTTATAGTAAAAAATCCCTGAAAAAATGTCTGAACTAACGCTTTTCAGTTTATAATTAATAATTCTTAGTATTTTAATATTGAAAGGTTCAAGCGTGTTCAAAATAGCTTTCCATCCATTCTTTCTATTTCTTATAAAAAAATATATGATATATTTTTTTAATTTACTATTTCATTTTTTCTAAAAAAAATATTTAAAATTGGTTTTATTTAAAATTGTACATGACAATAATTGCTATACTTTGACTGTATTTTTTGTTTTTCCTTTCTATGTAACAAAAATTTTGATTTGAATGAAAATATACGACAAAATAGCTAATTCGGTTAATTTTTGATTATGTTTTCATATATTTTTATTAGAATCATAATCTTATGTAGTATCTATCAATAAACAAAAGAAATGTCTAGCAATTCTTGTCTCCTACGGTTTCAAATAGAACGAATTTTATACATTTTTTGTTATGTAAAAAAGAAATAGGTCAATTTCATTTTTTGTAAAAAATGTAGTTCAATTTTCTGACAGTATTCAAACAAACGGATTTACAATTATTTTGAAAAAATCAATTAGACCATGATTATCAAATAACATCTAAAGAAATCAATAATAGAATTTTTGGCTATTTGTCAGTTAATGGGTTTACAACAATAATAGTTATTTATCGAATAATTATTTATAAAAATGCAAATTTTTACACTAGTACTGCCTCCTGGGAATCATCTGAGCGAAAAAAATCAATCTACTGAACAAAATTTATTGCAAAATACAAATTTGGAACATCCACTTTCACAACTCAAAGTTCAGAAAACCGGTGATGCATCTGAACAACAAAAGGAACTATGATAACTGAATTTATTGATCTTTACAAGCCAAAGAAACATTCCTCACAACTCAAGCAAGGCGGACTGTATTAATACCAGCCACTTTAAAAACCTCACAGGATGAGTATTTGAAAAAAGACTAAGTCAAGCTAGGTCAACAAAAATATAAAATTTAATTGATTGTAGTATAAAATTAATAAAAACTTAATAAGACGGAAAAAAAATTGTATTTCGCCCTGAGTATGCCTGGTGGGCTCATCAGTAGAGTCCAGCCATCTCGTCTCTAGATACAAATGACAGATAAAAAAATTTTTAAAAAGCAGCTGTATTCTGACGAGAAAGACATGGTATATATATGCCCTACCGATAGCAAACTTTAATAAGTGCTACATATTAACAGGTAGCCCCCTAACGCACTTACATAGAACTAATGTCTTATTCGTCAGAATATTGTTACATAAGGCATATTCGTGATCCAATGCCATATAATTTTAAAGTTTGAATTTTCCAACTATTAGAAAAATTCGTGAATTTATTGCTTTCTTACACTATAAGTTATATGATAACTGAATTTATTGATCTTTACAAGCCAAAGAAACATTAGTCTTTTTTCAAACACTCATCCTGTGAGGTTTTTAAAGTGGCTGGTATTAATACAGTCCGCCTTGCTTGAGTTGTGAGGAATGTTTCTTTGGCTTGTAAAGATCAATAAATTCAGTTATCAAATAACTTATAGTGTAAGAAAGCAATAAATTCACGAATTTTTCAAATAGTTGGAAAATTCAAACTTTAAAACAAAAGGAATTGTTGACAGGGCAATGTAGTTAGTTAACTGATTATTTTTTATTTCATATTAATAATAATAATTACTTTTATCTAATTACAGTACTGTATATATAATATTGTTTTAAAATATAGTTGTACTTTCTGCAGAATTTAAACAAATTTGTAATAGTTTAATAGTAAATCCGCAATTAATAGAGCTACCATCAACTTGGATACCACAAGTAATTGTTACTGGAGTTCAATGTATTATGTGGACAGAATGTAGACCAAATTACTCACGAATAGTTAAAAGAATTGTTTTGTTCTCCGATATGACAGTTCATGTAAGCAGTTTTTAACTTCTTAATAATTTATGATCTATTATTAGCTTTTGTACAAAAATTTTTTTTTAATATATATTTTTATATTATTAGAAACATTATGTGTATTTTAAGTTTCATTAAGAATAAATATAAAAGCTTTAATACGTATTATTCTACAATAAATTATTTTTATTATCTATATACAGATTTACATAGATGAAACGTTAGTATCACTGAAATACATGGATGCAGTAAAGTCAGTGAGTGATATCTCAAATCTCATAAATTATGTAGCGTATAAAATATTTCCTTGCCAAAAAGTCGATGGCATTAAAAAGTATAGTATATCTTTAAATTATATTACATTTAAACAAATCCTTTCTACTCGAAAAATTCTTTAAATATGAAACTAAAAGGAAGTCATGTAATTAGATAGCTATTACAATCGACACATTTACGCACTAGTCGAATAAATATTCTAAGTAGGATATCTTTTAGTGCTTCGTCTTAAATGTCAACGTGATCATCGTTAACTCGTGTATATCAATTTTATAATTACTTAAGTGTTTATACTTCATATAAACTATATATATATATATATATATATATATATATATATAAATTCAAATTGTTATATATCAATAGTATTTTTTTGAAAATCTATATCAATATCCGTTCTAATTTGAGAGATAAATTATTGTTTTTGTTAAAACTGTTCAAGAAATGGATTTGTTTATATATTTGCACTATTAATGTGATTATACATTCAATAAGCTCATATTATTATCCTTTGTTTAATTCAGGGTAGATAAGTGTCTTAATCAAAAGGCGCGATAGCGCCTGCACGCAAGTATGCAGGCACGTAAGCCCTTATTATACAGCTAACTAACCCCTCAGATTTTTTATATTTTCGTACATTTAAAATTATACTATCTATTTATGCAATTACAAATCTCCCATCAATTTTTTATATAAGTTTTCACTTTACAATAAATCCGGTTTGAATTCATAAGTGCATAGTGGAGAAATTCGATGTTATTAAAGTTGCTTGCTGAATTCCGATTCTCGAATTTTTGCTATTTCCACTTTCTTTTTCATTCGATGGCAACAAAAAGAGATAGCGTCATAGGAGATGCGAAAGATAGAAAGAGACGAAATTTTTTCCATCCCGTGAGAGAATGCCTACAGAGGTAAAAACTGTTAGCAAGATGTTTGAGAAGTGGCCGCAAAGAGATATATATATATCTCTATAATATATAAATATTTCGCCGCCGCCGCCGCCGCCGCCGTGTCTAAGAATTCAGAATTCAACATATATATATATATGTCATTTATATGTTATATATATGTCATATATGATATATATATGTATGTCATATATATAAGTGTGTGTGTGTGTGTGTGTGTGTGTGTGTGTGTGTGTGTGTGCGTGTGTGCGTGTGTGCGTGTGTGCGTGTGTGTGTGTTGTGTGTGTGTGTGTGTGTGTGTGTGTGTTTTTTTTTTTTTTTTTTTTTTTTTTCCGAAGAGGTGGAGAAATGCTTAATGCACCATGACTGGAGCCATGCGAGACTCCCCGTGTGTGGGACTCTCCTACCGAAGGATGTCGATAGGCATACCCACTAAAACTCCACCTCTTTTCTTACCTTTATTCCCCCGCGGAAACCGCCGCAAGGCATTACTTCGCGGGGGGAGGCACGGCTAGATTAGCCCACTACTGTTGCTATCGCAATTCCTCTCTCCTCTTCTCTTCTGATGAGACCCAGCCTGTCAACTACGGACGTACAGAGGGTCACTACCGCGCTCCATCCCTCCTGGGAGTCAAGCAGGCACACCCCGATGCCCTCAGGGGTGAGGGGACCGCTCCAAGTGACTTGAAACTGGTCCCGTTCCTCCCTAAAACGAGGACACCATAGGAGGACGTGTTCCACGTCTTCGTCCACCCCTGGACAAGCCGGGCACTCTGCGCTGCCGTAGACCCCTATACGAAATAGGTAGCTACGGAAGCATCCGTGCCCGGTCAGCACCTGGGTAAGCTGGAAACTGACGAAGCCGTGTTTCCTGCTCGCCCACTTCTGGATCCGCGGGATGATGCGGTAGGTCCAGCGGCCGTCCCTGGCTGAGTCCCATCTCCGCTGCCACTCCTCTACGGTCCGCAATGACCATCGGTTATGGCAGCGATTCTCTTCTACGCGTCGCCCACCCTCACGGTGTCTTTCAGCTCTCTCGGCTGCCAGGAGGTCGAAGGGGGCGGTCCCCGCGATCACCGAGAGCGCAATGTCAGATACGGTTCGGTACGCCCGGGCCACTCTTAGCGCAGCTATCCTGCAGGCTCTCTGACACGGAGCACCAAAGCTCTTGTGCCTGTTCAGGGCATCAGCCTAGATAGGAGCTCCGTATAAAATTACGGAGCTTACCACCGAGGCAAGGAGAGACCTTCGCGGTTGCTGGGGTCCCCCGATGTTGGGCATGATGCCCGCCAGCGCACGGGCCACCTTTGCCGCCTTTGAGCCCGCGTCGCGAGATGGTGTTTGAACGACAGCCGCGCGTCTAGTGTGACCCCTAAATACTTCAACGTTTTCACCGACCGTATCCGTTCTTTACCTACCGTGAAGGTGGCGGTCCTCTCCTTTTTTGTGCGAGAGATGAGCACCGCCTCCGTTTTTTCCGCCGCCAGACTAAGTCCGTGGTCTCTCAACCATGTGGCGACCACTTCTATAGAGACGTCTCCGAGATATTCGATCTCTTCGACACTCTTTGCGACCACCACTAGCGCCACGTCGTCCGCGAAAGCCACCATCAAGACACCATCCGGAAGTTGCTGCCTAAGCAGGCCGTCATAGACAACGTTCCAGAGTAGGGGCCCAATGACCGAACCCTGCGGCACGCCTCCCGTGATGTTGTGGGAGTGCACACCGTCGTCGGTGTCGTAGAGCAGAGTACGGTCAGTCAGGTAACTCGAGGTGACCTCCCTGAGATAGAGTGGCACTTGGAAGTGCTGCAGGGACAGCATGATGTCCCATCTGGCCGAGTTGAAGGCATTCCGGATGTCCAAAGTGATGATGGCACACATCCGCCTTGCACTCCGACCAGCATTGATGGCGTTTGTGGCTATGCCAACAACTCTGCCTACAGCATCCATGGTCGATCGACCCTTTCGGAAGCCGAACTGGTTGTCGGAGAGGTCTCCGGCCCGACCGATGGCCTCTGCAAGCCTGGCGCAGATCACCAGCTCCAGGAGCTTCCCGACTATATCCAGTAGACAGAGCGGGCGGTAAGATGATGGCTCCTCCGGGGGTTTGTTTCCCTTTGGTAGGAGTACCAGCCTCTGCGTCTTCCACTGGGCCGGGAAGCAACCTTCTCTTAGGCATGCGTTGAATGCGTCCAGGAACAAGCCCGGAGCACTCATCGCCGCTGTCTTGACGGCCAGGCCAGGTATTCCGTCAGGCCCTGGGGCTTTACGTACGGAAATACCCTTAGCGGCCATCCTCAGTTCGGCTTCACTAATGTCTGGCGACTCGGCTGCACCAATGGTGGCCATCAGGCCCGTCTCTACTGCCCTTTTCCGATGTTCTGGAAACAGGTGGCGGACGACTCCGTCCAGAAAAACTGGGTCGGTGGGTGCAACAGCTCCCCCGGGGTTGATCTTATTCATAACCGTTTTATACGGTCTGCCCCAGGGGTCGTGGTCCACCTCCTCACAGAGCTCCCGCCAACACCTTCTCTTAGCAGTCTTGATGGCCACCTTGAGATCCCTCCGCTTTTGTTCGTATTCTGCGGAACGATCTTGGAACCGCGGTGTTCCCCTCGCTCTTTGGTGCAGCCTTCTGGCACGCAGGCACTCACGTCTGTTTTCTGCGATGTACTCACTCCACCAGATTATCGGTGGGCGGCCGCGAGGGGTTAAACTTCACGGCCATAGAGGCATCGCAAGCCGCTGTTAGGGCATTCGTGAGGCCTCGTGCTTTTTCTTCGGCGGTTCCCTCCACTTTTTCCCCCTCAAGGGAGCAGAGGAACGTCTCACGATCAAACGTGGCTATGCCCATCTCTCTCTTGCTCCTCTTCCTGCTCTCTTTGTCCTCCCGCTGGTCAGCTGGAGCTGGTACACGAGTGCTTGGTGGTCACTACCCGTGTAACGATCGCTAACTTTCCAGCCGAGTCCCCCTCCCCCCATCAATCTTGGATCGACGAAGGGTTGAGGTCCGACTATGGACGACTTGCCGGCTTTGGTGAAAGTCGGGGTTGTCCCTGTGTTAGCGATCTCCAGCCCCAGTAGAGCGAACGCCTCGAGAAGTGCGCGACCAACGCGCGTTGGTCTTGGCGCTGCCCCAGTCCGTCGCCCAAGCATTAAAGTCCCACCGATTGCGACACCGGTAGCACGTGAGGATCCGCCTTGCACTCCGACCAGCATTGATGGCGTTTGTGGCTATGCCAACAACTCTGCCTACAGCATCCATGGTCGATCGACCCTTTCGGAAGCCGAACTGGTTGTCGGAGAGGTCTCCGGCCCGACCGATGGCCTCTGCAAGCCTGGCGCAGATCACCCGCTCCAGGAGCTTCCCACTATATCCAGTAGACAGAGCGGGCGGTAAGATGATGGCTCCTCCGGGGGTTTGTTTCCCTTTGGTAGGAGTACCAGCCTCTGCGTCTTCCACTGGGCCGGGAAGCAACCTTCTCTTAGGCATGCGTTGAATGCGTCCAGGAACAAGCCCGGAGCACTCATCGCCGCTGTCTTGACGGCCAGGCCAGGTATTCCGTCAGGCCCTGGGCTTTACGTACGGAAATACCCTTAGCGGCCATCCTCAGTTCGGCTTCACTAATGTCTGGCGACTCGGCTGCACCAATGGTGGCCATCAGGCCCGTCTCTACTGCCCTTTTCCGATGTTCTGGAAACAGGTGGCGGACGACTCCGTCCAGAAAAACTGGGTCGGTGGGTGCAACAGCTCCCCCGGGGTTGATCTTATTCATAACCGTTTTATACGGTCTGCCCCAGGGGTCGTGGTCCACCTCCTCACAGAGCTCCCGCCAACACCTTCTCTTAGCAGTCTTGATGGCCACCTTGAGATCCCTCCGCTTTTGTTCGTATTCTGCGGAACGATCTTGGAACCGCGGTGTTCCCCTCGCTCTTTGGTGCAGCCTTCTGGCACGCAGGCACTCACGTCTGTTTTCTGCGATGTACTCACTCCACCAGATTATCGGTGGGCGGCCGCGGGGGTTAAACTTCACGGCCATAGAGGCATCGCAAGCCGCTGTTAGGGCATTCGTGAGGCCTCGTGCTTTTTCTTCGGCGGTTCCCTCCACTTTTTCCCCCTCAAGGGAGCAGAGGAACGTCTCACGATCAAACGTGGCTAATGCCCATCTCTCTCTTGCTCCTCTTCCTGCTCTCTTTGTCCTCCCGCTGGTCAGCTGGAGCTGGTACACGAGTGCTTGGTGGTCACTACCCGTGTAACGATCGCTAACTTTCCAGCCGAGTCCCCCTCCCCCCATCAATCTTGGATCGACGAAGGTGAGGTCGACTATGGACGACTTGCCGGCTTTGGTGAAAGTCGGGGTTGTCCCTGTGTTAGCGATCTCCAGCCCCAGTAGAGCGAACGCCTCGAGAAGTGCGCGACCACGCGCGTTGGTCTTGGCGCTGCCCCAGTCCGTCGCCCAAGCATTAAAGTCCCCACCGATTGCGACCGGTAGCCGTGAGGACCGAGCACTGGTGACGACTGCATCCAGAGATCTCGCAAAGTCCTCGTTGGAATCGCTGGGCGGGAAGTAGCAGCTGTACATGCGTACCCCCGCCACCTCCACCCAGGTGAAGCTGGGAAGGGGGGCGACCATCTTTCTGGAGATGTGTATATTTCCACATACCCAGATGGCCGCCTTGTCCGTGGCATCCCTTACCCAGTTCGACTTCTCGAGATCCCGGAACTCCTCGCTGATGATCGCTACGTCCGCTCTCTCCTCTCTGACCAGCTGGGACAGCAGGTCCTGGGCCACAGCGCAGTGGTTGAGGTTTATTTGGAGCACCTTAATCATTTTTGATGTGTGCTCCTTCCTCATGCGAGGTCTTGGCTTTGGCCTCGCAGTCCAATGCTTTGTGGCCCTTTTGGCCGCACCGATAGCATTGCGCTGACCGGTCGACTGCGCTCTTGCACTCCCTCGCGATGTGTCCCGATTTGTGGCATCGGTAGCAGCGCGAGGATACCTCTCGCAGTCGAACTCTGCAATTGATCCATCCGATCCGGAGCTTCCCGTCTTGCAGCAGTTTTTTGGCTGCTACTGCCGGAAGCTGGATGGTCGCAGCTAGGGTACCACTGTAGGATCCCCTGGTTTTAATATTATCCGGGGATACCACATTTGGCCCGATCTTTGCCGCAATCGCTGCGGCCACCTCCGTTGTTGTCGTGGACTCGTCCATGTCCCTGATGGTGATGGACACTTTGTGAGTCAGCAGCTGAACCTCTGCTGACCCACTCTGTGTGGACGAGACCACTGTCCTCAGCTCCACCGTTTCCGTTCCGGGTCGCCCCAGTTCGAGGAGGAGCTCTCCAGCCCTGGTGCGCCTGATACGCGTGACCCGTTCTCCTAGTGCCTTTAGCTCCGGTGCAGCCTTGACCTTCCGGAGAATGTCAGCGTAGGAAGAGCCCCCGCTAGGTGTCTTGATCTTGATGGCATCTGGGCGTGGGGGTCTTACTCCGGCCTTAGGCTCTGCCGTGCCTTTGGCCGGTTAGCTGGCACGTTTCTGCTGCTCATTATTATTTAAAAGAATAAAAAAGAAATATCCATTTTATTAGTATTGCAGAAATTAATTTTGCACAAATTAATATCATTAGAATATTATTTATTTATTACTGTAAATCATGTGAGGGCCAGAAATGAAAAATAATAGTGTAAGATACTTTTCATATAAAAAAATTTATGGTACGATTCAAAATACTTGTCGATTTCAGTTTGATATCAATTCTTTCAATTGCAGAAATTTTTTATACGTAATTTTCGTAATATTTATAAAAATGTTTCATTAAAATTCAAAGAAATAGATAAAATAAGGTAGTTAGAAATTAAAATTATTTATTTATCAGATAACAATGTCAGATTGAATTGCAGAATTTATTTATCAGATAACAATTTTCAAAGTTTGATTAGAATAGCACAATACTTGCGGGTTTTGACACCTTCTTGGAAGGTGTTTTCGAATTGAATACTATCAATTTGCAGAAAATTATTATGGAATATAAGTTAGATATAGAAAAGGTGTAATTAAAATATAAATAAGTAGAGAAAATATGGGAATTAGAATCAAAGATATTTTTATGTTATACAAGAAAATCGAGGCTCTTCGCCCGGTCCTTCAAACATAAGATGTGACGTATGCATACGAGAACGTTTAAGACTGAAAAAGATGGTACCTCTAAAGCAAAAAGTGATGAATATAAAAAAACCAAACCAATTGTATACAATGCAAATGAAAAACTTTAAAAGAAAATCAACAAGATTTCAAAAAAAGGCAAGCGATTATAATAGCACTTACAAATATTTGTAATTTATATTTTTCCTTTCTTTTAAAAAAAATGAATTTTCTTAATGTCCGAGTAGGCTATTATTTTCACAAATGTAGTTCTGTTAGGCCCTTGTATTTACTTTAAATAATATCAAGATAATATTTTGCTTTGAAATTAGTGCTTATTAAATTACTGAAACATTGTTGTCTTAAAATTAATTAAAATAATTATTTTTTCCAAAAAGTCGCAACGTCATTTCTTTATATTTTAAAGTAGCTTTATGAATTTTCTTCAGATTTCTAATTTTTTATTTTAAACATAAATCTTTAACATTTTCTTAATAATTTTACAACAAAAGTATTAAAATGTGTATAAGTATACCTTATTACCACATCTGAAGTATGAAACTTATGTATATATATGGGGTATTCCACGTGAAGTGGTCCGATCAAAATTTTAAAATGCACCAAATTTTGGGTACGCTTTGCAAATGTTTTTCAGAATACAAGAAAAAAATTTTTAGGTACTGGAATCTATTTGCTCAAAAGTTATTCTAACCTCAAAAAGTGAATTTTTCCATATTTTTTTCAACACCAGCTGGGTTTACCGCCATATAACTCAAAATCTATCAACTTTTACTATAGAACATTATATGTAACATTCGTTGCTAATTATATCTAGAATTTATTCTTCTGGGTTAGAATTTCTAATCTCAAGGTCAATGTTACATAAACTACATGTCAATATTCAACTTAAAAAAAGTGCAAGTGCGCCACCTTTGATTTTTTCATCCAAAAGTCTAAAAGAAAGCTTGGAGCAATACCTTTCAAATGGTCTGTAGCATTTTTATGGCCTCCAATTCTGTAAAAAGTTATGACAATTTAAAGAAACACGAAATTTTTTTAAAAATTAACATGGTAATTCCCATTTAAAATTTTTTTCTGTATTCTGAAAAATATTTGCAAAGCGTACCCAAAATTTGGTGCATTTTAAAATTTTGATCGGACCACTTCACGTGGAATACCCCATATATATTATATTAAAATTGCAATTTTTTTCAGATTAATTCTTTAAAAGAAAGAGTTAAAAATCTCCGAAACGAATGCTCTAAAACAGACGTAAATGCATTAGCAAAAGCTTGCGAAAATTTACCTGATAGCCAATCAACAAGCTACTGCTGTAAAGGCATGTTTTAATGCTTCGACGAAAAAAGATCATCGGGGTAATAGATATACCAATCAATGGATATATGAATGTTTACTTTTGCGTATAAAGAGTCGTAAAACCTATAATCATTTGCGGGCTCATAAAATTTTAGCATTGCCATGCTTAGAAACATTAAGCAGATACATGAAATTTATTAAAGGAATTTATGGCTTCGATGAAAGCATTTTCAAAATTTTAAAAAGTAAAGCGGCGTGCATGGATCCTACTGAAATACGTGGTAGGGTAAATGTACCAATTCCTGCGGCGTCAAGCTGAATCAGCCAATTTTTTAGTCTTTTTTGTGAAAATATATCAACATTGATATATCTAAATTATTTAAACATAAAGTTTAAGCTATTAGGTAGTTAAAAAAAATACTTAACATTACTATTTATCAATTAAAATTTTTTATAATAAAAAACTTTTCGCGTATCAAAATGTACATATTGCTGCGGAATATAAAATGGAATGAACGTATTAATGCGGAACTTCGCCCCTATTCCTGCTGTTACTAATTTAGGGAAATACTTTTTAAAAATAATAGTTTTTAATTACCATAAAGTTTTAATTACAATAATATTAAGTAAACATTAGAGTATTTAATTAGTAATTTGTTTATTTTAATTTAAACTTTAACATATTTTATAAATATGCACATGCAATATTAATAAATTTATTAAATAAAACAAATACCTATTCTAAAAATCTAAAAAATCTAAAATTACTATGCATTGATTGTTAATCAACTGAGCTTCTTTATTTTTAAAGACTTTTTATATCTATCGATTCTTTTCTTTATTGTAAATCATTTCCTTTCTAAATTTTTAAAAGTTCCATTTATTTTAAACATTCTTCTTGTTTGCGTATTTTTTCATTATCTTTTTTTAAATTTAATTCTTCTTTTCTAATCTTTTCTTTATTCTTTATTCTTTATTCTTTATATTTTATTTAACCCATTAATAATTATAGATTTATTACATCTGCAAACCATATACTAACTTAAACTAATTAGTTAATGATCAGCTGCATTTCTGCAGCCTATAACTAATTTATTCTTAAATCTAATCTAATATATATTATTTTATTTAATGTTCCCACGTAAAAAAATAGTATACAGATTGTATACAAAATGTATACAATTTATTTTATACAAATAGTATACAAAATTGGTTGTATACAATATGTATAAAATCTGTATACAATCTGTAAAAAGAATAGTCTATACAAGTTGATAAAAATTTTATACAAAGAGTAAAGAAATTTCTTTCTTTCTTATTTTTGTATAAATAAAAAATCTGGAAGATTAAAAACAGAAAATATATTAGGCATTTGGAAACAGCTGCAGCACTGCCCTGTGAACGAGAAAAACTGTAGAGGTTATGGACATCAGAACCATCGATGATGAGGAGATTAACGTAACCAAAAATTGCTGCTGCCACTGACACCAACGATCTTGAAAAAATGTCAACAACTTTTCCTTCATCGCGATTTGGCCAAAATTTTCAAACTACCATTTCGTTACATCCAACGGACTCTTCAACATCGACTTGCACATCATGAAGGTTAGACACGGTCTGACCGATTGTTTTGTTCTTTGGTTGTCAAGTCGATTTTCAACTTTATTATCGGTTGCTAATAAAAAAAGTTGAAAATCGACTTGACAACCAAAGAACAAAACATTCGGTCAGACCGTGTCTAACCTTCATGATGTGCAAGTCGATGTTGAAGAGTCCGTTGGATGTAACGAAATGGTAGATTGAAAATTTTGGCCAAATCGCGATGAAGGAAAAGTTGTTGACATTTTTTCAAGATCGTTGGTGTCAGTGGCAGCAGCAATTCTTGGTTACGTTAATCTCCTCATCATCGATGGTTCTGATGTCCATAACCTCTACAGTTTTTCTCGTTCACAGGGCAGTGCTGCAGCTGTTTCTAAATGCCTAATATATTTTCTGTTTTTAATCTTCCAGATATTTATTTATACAAAAATAAGAAAGAAAGAAATTTCTTTACTCTTTGTATAAAATTTTTATCAAATTGTATAGACTATTTTTTTTACAGATTGTATACAGATTTTATACATATTGTATACAACCAATTTTGTATACTATTTGTATAAAATAAATTGTATACATTTTGTATACAATCTGTATACTATTTTTTTACGTGGGTTCCAATAATGAACAATGCATCACAGCAGTGTGCTATAAGTAACAGTGTTATAACAGAAAAAATATATATACACATTAATGCAGTATATATACATTTTATATTTTACAACTCATTATATTCTTGCTTGCTTCCTTCTTTGTTTTATTTTGTTTCTGCCTGTCAAGTTTCTTTACTTTTGGAGTTATTAAAAATATATTTTTACACTAAACGTGAAATTATATCTGCCATAAAGGTACTGCAAAGTAGTGTAGTTTTTAGGTTACTTACTGACACGTTACTGCGCAGGAATACGGACAATCGCGTCAAATTTTCGCCGCAGCGACGCGCGATACTTTGCGGATACTGCCCAAATGTTACTGACGATTTTTAAATAATTATTTAAATAGATTAAGCATTTTTTAATATTTCAAATAATAAATAATATATTTATGTAATGGAAAAATCTTTTTTCGTAGGTTAACAAAATTATTTACTAAATTTTAAGTGACTTTTAAGCTAGCTAATTTGTGTCGAAATCGTTTGGAAATGCAATCATTTTATTCAATTTTTGACACTGTATTTTTAGAAGACCTATACTTAATTATAAATTTAATATATATTACTTATTATTATTTATTCTGATACCAATTAACCCATAGTAATCGCATGAATTTTTTTAACGAAAAAAATTGATTTTTTTTTTATTTAGAAAAAAAGAAAAAGCCGCAGGATTTCGTACACTCGCAGGTATTGGTACATTTACCCTATGTACAAAATAAATAATAAAGAAAGATCTTTTAATCTATAATAAAAAAGTGTCCTTTATTGATCGTCACGAACCAATGGTGTTAACAGATGTTAAGTTAAGTTACAAAATATGTTAAAAAACAATATACTTTGGCATTGGATCACTTATATGCTGTTTTTAATACACGAGTACGAGAAGTAGGAGACATGGCTGAATGTACACAGACGAGGTCGATGACACTACGCAGAACAACACCCTCCGATGGTTCAACGAACTCGCACGATGTGGTTTTTTTGAGTTTTGTTTGAATTTGGTGAGTTATGAATTGTTTTGTGACATCGATGTAAATGTTTCACTACTGGGTATTAATCTATATATTTTGTAAATTATTAATTTTTTAGCCTTGAAAAGGGACGGCGAAAATACGTCCGAAACGTCGGCATATTTTGTAACTTAACTTAACATCTGTTAACACCATTGGTTCGTGACGATCAATAAAGGACACTTTTTTATTAAACATTACTTGGACGAACGATAGATTCTTTTAAACAATATCTTTTAATCTAATTTAATATTTTTAAAAACTTTATAAATTCTGTACTTATTGAAAGAAATATGCAGTTTGTTCCTAAATAAATAGTTTTTTACTTACTTAAAAATGTTAAAATATATTATAATTATATAAATTTTTACAAATAGAAAATTGTATGTAATATAAGAATATTTTATAAATTATAATATATTTTTTAGGTATTCTTTTAGTAGATGAAATGAAACTAACAACAACTATCTCTTTTGATCGAAAACAATTGCAAATGGAAGTGTTTACCAATCTTGGAAAATATACCCCAAAACATCAGGAAAAGCGAAAAGGAGATCATGCACTTGTAGTTATGTTTCAACCATTTAAAGGGCAGTGGGTCCAAGCTTTAGGATGTTTCTTGAGCAGAGGCAGTGCAAATGGATTAGTTTTGCACCAGATACTTGTTGAAGCTATTATTTTAAGCGAAAAATCTGGTTTTTAAAAATTGATGGCATAGCAAATGACGGAGCATAGATCAATGTGGGACTTATTTGGAGTATCAGAGAACAATGTGAGCGTTGAATATATTGTTGATTCAGAAAGACGCTTATGGTTCTTTCTAATTTCCCGCATTTGATAAAATGTCTCCGTAACTTTTTTTCAAAACTTAATAAATATGACAAAATTTGGGAACGTTTGATCCTATAATAAGTTATTACATTATTTATAAATAATACTAATTTATTTAGAAGAAAAATATATAATTTATAAATTTCAATTTTTAATACATAATTTGTATATTTACAGACGCCTGATGGCATTGTCTCTTTAAAACATTGGTACGCAGTTCTAGCAATTGAAAATCCAGAAGCTTTTAATTTAAAAATTAATTATCACCTAAGCTAGAGAAGAACATATCAAATCTGAATATTATAAAACTAGGGGGGCCGAGCCCCCCTGCGCGCCTCGCGCGCAAGTTTCTGTTCTCAGGCTGCGCCTGAGAACCGAAACTTATAAGGCACGACCGAATATAGCTCGCGCTTCGCGCTCGCACCGTTGGTGGTTTTTGTTATTCTATAAAATAATAATAATAATAAAAATTAGAATTGTAATTATAGTATGCAGAAATATTATTTTGCATATACATATATGTTCTAATAATAAATTTAAAATGTATTTATAGTTATTAAATTTTAGATATTATTCTAATATTCTGAATATCAATGTATTGAAGACAAAAGTGTTGTTCCTCAAATATCTCAAAAATTTAAAAAAAAAAATATTTGGTAAGAAAGAAGTAATAGGAAACATATTTCTGAAAGAAGAGTTAACGTGATTTAAAAAAATACATATATACATAATTTTCATATGTTTATATAAAACCATATAATTTTTTTTTACATTAATGTTCCTTCTAAAGAATATTTGGTAAAACATTATTAATGGGACGTATATTTTGGACAGTAAAGGTAAGTAAATGTGATAAAATATTGTACTATTTAAATTTGTCTATATGAAAATATATAATTAATTTATTTTTTCGATATAGAGAAACATTCATGTATATTGTTTAAATTTGTTAATTTTTTATTTACTGGTATAACTGTTTATGTTGATTATGTTCCTGAAATTGAAATTTAATTTAAGAAAAATAGTTAATATTATTTAATATTAAAGATAGGCTTATATTTAGAAAAAATTCGTTATGTTTATTTAACGTTCAAGTCCAAATTTTTCAAGTTTAAAAACAAAGTTTTTTGTTTAATTATATTTAAAAATTTTAATTAAATTTTAATTTAAAATTTTAGAAACATTTGGACATATTGAAAACATGCTTTATAGGGTTTGACGTTTAGATTTCTTTTAAAATTTTATTGTTGTGTGTGGTAAATATTTTTTATTGTTTTATATTTTTTTATATCAAATCTTGTTATAAAAATATTATTTTTTTTTAATAAATAAATTTTTTTATTATATTTCTTTTGTTTCTACTCGATTTTTTGTATTAAAAAATAAATAAAAAAGAGAATTGTTATAAATAAATATTTTTGTAATAAAATAAAAGAAATTTGAAATTCAAATTTGGATACGGGACGCGGGTTACATAAAATTCGATATGTATTGTACTTATGTGTATATGATGGCGCTGATGGTGCTATTTAAACGGACAATAAATATAACGGGTAGTTAGTTTATTTATTTTATTGTGTATATAAAATTATGTATATTATATATATTACGTATACACATAGTTTTTTTTATATGATTTTCATCAAGTTTTACTGAGTGATATGAGTTCCCTGGCGGAAGTATTCATTGTACATTTCTGTACATTTCCGTACATTTCTGTACATTTCTGTACATTTCTGTACATTTTTATAAGTTTTTAGACTTTTTTACAGAAATGTACATAAATATACAAAACCATATGGGGAGGGTAACATAATATACAGTTATATAAAATTAGATAAAAAATATTATATTTACGTAAATTTATGTGTTCAATTAATTCTGAATCCTCTCTGTTTGGTATCATCTTTTATTATCATTATGTTTATCATTATGATTATCATTATCATTATCATTATTAATAATAATAATAATTATTATAATAATAATAATTATTATTATTAATATCATAATCATAATTCCCTCTCTCCCTCCCACTATCTCCCACTAACTCCCATCGCCACTTAATTTATTCACCTTACAACAGCTTAACAATTATTACGCATCTGTCTCAAATCACGTACAGCCATTGTCCATTCAGTCTTTTTCAACCATTTTATGTAATTCATGTCCTTTATCACCCTCCTCCTCATCTTTTCAATTCTCCAATATCACTACTAAAGAAGTTCAGAACGCAATTCGGGGAGCGTCCTCGAGGGCAGTGGGGATTGATGGCATATCCGTAGAAATGCTTAAGTTATTAGAGCCTCAATTAACTCTGCACCTCGTGGATGTTTTTAATGATATGCTTTCAACTGGATATTATCCTGAATACTGGAAGAGGGTGCTGCTGTTTCCTCTGGCGAAGTCGGGCAGGATGGAATCGTGTTCTGACACAAGGCCGATAGCAAAGCTTTGTGAACTCTCAAAGATCTTAGAAAGACTAGTGCACAATCAATTTTCTGAATACCTTGAGGAGAATAATATCCTCACTGAGAGACAGGCAGGTTTCCGCAGGGGTCACAGTACCCAGACGGCACTCCTGGGAGTCATTGATGATGTCAGGAGAGCAATTGATGCCAGGAAGATCACGATTCTTATCCTGTTTGATTTCTCCAAGGCTTTCGACACGGTACCCCATGATAAATTAATTAAAAAATTAAGTGATATTGGTTGTTCCGATAACGTGCTTACATGGTTTTATCGGTATCTTGTAGGTCGCATGCATGCCGTGGAGAATGAATCTGGTGAGCGCTCAGATTGGCTTAGAATTAATGCTGGTGTGCCTCAGGGCAGTGTTCTTGGCCCGATTCTTTTTTCTATTTTCATCAACGATCTGCCGAAAGTACTCACACACAGCAAATATATGCTGTTTGCCGACGATGCCCAGGTCTACCATTCGTTTTTTCCTGCGGAATTTGAAATGGGAGTACAGCGTATTACTCAGGATGCAAATGCAATAGCCCTATGGGCTCACAATAATGGACTTAAGCTAAATGTTAAGAAAACGAAGGTTATGATTCTGGGTAGCCAGGCTTTTTTATCGCGTATCGACTTGAACACTGCCCCTAAGGTAAAATTGGAAATGGACTTTTTAAAGTATGAATGTGAGGTTAAGTCGCTCGGGATCACGATTACTCCATCTCTTGATTGGGCAAGGCAAGTGTCATCTATATCGAGTCGTGTTCATGGTGTTTTACATTCATTACGATACTATAGAAAACCTTATCACGTGGTCTCAGGAAAAGACTGGTAGAGGCACTTGTCTTTCCTCACTTTGATTATGCGTGTGCGGTCTATGACGATGTTGACCAGACCAGAAATCTTAAATTACAAAGACTATTGAATGCTTGTGTACGGTTCGTGTGGGGTGACATACCGAGGAGAGAACACGTCACTCCGTATAGGTTAGGTCTCAGGTGGTTATCAGTCGAGTCCAGGCGCTCATACATCATCGGTTCACTTGCTTTTAGTATCATCTGTCACAATTCTCCTAGTTACCTGGCAAACCATTTCATTAAACTAAACACCTCGCAACATAATCACCGCACTTCCACTCGTCAACAAATAAAATCATTAAATTACCTTCCACCTCGTACGGAGGCTTTGAATAAATCGTTCATCATCACCTCATCCAAGATCATAAATGAACTCCCTCCACATACATTTGATAAATCATCCATCGCCAAATTCAAAGATTCGCTATTTCACTACTTGTTTGGACTCGACCAGACTGCCTGGGACACCAGGATGCAACATGAGGGGATAACCCCACCGCGTATCCCTCGCCTCGTATAGGTTATTTAGTTATTTAGATATTATAATAGTATATCCATTGTTTTTTGCTTTATTATTATTATTTTTATTGTTGAATTATTATTGTATTTTATTTTTATTTTATCGATTTTATAGCGCACTTGATTTTATTATTGTTATTATTGTTATTATAGTTGTACATATTTTTTTTTTGTTATTTTATTTATTGTTAATAGTTTAATTAGCAATTTGTATTATGTACATGAGTGCCTACGGGGTTTAAATCCCAAAGGCCAAATAAAGCCATTCAATCAATCAATCCCTCTCTCTGGCACGTAACAAGCACACATGCGCTCAATACGTATCGTCTGACGGGGAGGGGGCGCGAAGCAGCCGGGCATATATAAACTCCGCGCGCACTCACGAGATCCAGTGTGTTCTGCACACTGACGAGTACCATGACTTATCAGTCATGGAAGCTCTCTCTCTCTCCTTCTCTCTCTCTCTCTCTCTCTCCTCTCTCTCTCTCTCTCTCTCTCTCTCTCTCTCTCTCTCACTCTCACGAGCAGGGTGATCTCGCCGTCTGATACCAGGCCCATTGCTAAGCTCTGCGAAATTTCCAAAATCCTCGAGAAGCTTGTCCATGAACAACTTACAGATTTTATTAATTCTAATAACTTAATAATTGAGAGACAAGCAGGCTTTCGCAGGGGGCACAGTACCCAGACGGCGCTGATTGGTGTGTTGGATGATGTTAGAAGAGCGATCGACAAGCGCATGATTACCATCCTCATCCTCTTCGACTTTTCCAAGGCGTTCGATTCGGTGCCGCACGATATTATGCTACGTAAACTACGTGCGTAGTGCTAACCTGGTTCTTTCACTACCTTGTGGGCCGTTCGCAGGCGGTGGTGGACGAGCTGGGGAACACCTCGGCCTGGCTTGACACATCCAGGGGAGTTCCACAGGGCAGTGTCCTTGGCCCTCTGTTGTTTTCTATTTTTATCAATGACCTGCCGAGTGTTTTAAGGCATTCTAACCATATGATTTTTGCGGATGACACCCAGATCTATCACTCCTTTTACCCGGCAGATCTCGCTCAGGGAGTTCTCAGAATTTCGGAGGATGCCAGCGCGGTGGAAGAATGGGCGAGATCAAATGGGCTAAGTTTAAACGTGAAAAAGACAAAGGTGATGATCTTGGGGAGTCAGGCCTACACTTCGCGCATTCAACTAGACTCTGCTCCTAAGGTTAGAATTGGAGATAACCTACTGATTTATGAACAACAAGTTAAATCATTGGGCATTTGGATAACTCCAACCCTGGATTGGTCTCGCCAGGTTGCGTCGGTCTCTCAGCGCGTTCATGGAGTCCTCCACTCCTTAAGATTCTTTCGGCGGGCACGCTCGCGCCAGAACCGTAAACATCTAGTCGAGTCGCTTGTTCTCCCACACTTTGATTATGCGTGCGCAGTCTTCCATGATTTAGATGCGACCAGGAATTTGCGACTCCAACGACTTTTGAACGCCTGTGTTCGCTTTGTGTGGGGGAACATACCCTGGCGCGAGCATGTGACACCTTACCGTCTGAGGCTAGGATGGCTGTCGGTTGAGCTCAGGAGATCCCTCTTTATTGGTAGCGCCTATAATATCCTCTCACACAATTCCCCGTCCTATATTGCACGCCATTTCATTGTACGCGATTCCTCATTCTCATCCCGCTCATCCTCTCGCCACTCACCCTTATCCCTCTTTTATCTCCCTCCCAGAACCGAAGCCCTTAACAACTCCTTCATAATCACTGCCTCTCGCCTCATAAATCATTTACCCTTCACTGACTTTAACCCGCACCTTTTCACTTCCTTTAAAACGTCATCAATTTCCCATCTTACTGAGCTTGACCGACGGGCCTGGGATTCGAGGGTGTTGGCTGAGGATATAGTTTGCCCTCCCTTGCCTGAGGTGTAGATTGAGGTTGAGATGGTATGGGTCGATCCATAGTATTAAATCCATAGTATTAATTTCTAGTCACTCTCGTTTTACTTTTTTGCTTTGTTTTGTTCCATATTATTTATTTTTACATTTTTTCTACTCGGTTTTTATTTCATTTCAACCTTAATTTATTTTATCCTCCCGGACCTCCGCTTAAGCTAAGTTAAGTTAAATTGAGACTGTATGCGCTACTTATCTATATTTTATTTTATTTTGTTTTATTCTGTTTTATTATATTGTTTTATTGTTATTGTTAAATTATTAAATTAAATTATGTTTGAGCGTTAAATTTTATTTATTGTTAATGTTTTATCGTTATTTGTTATTATAAAAACTGCTTTTTATCGCCGCTACACTATTTATAGCATTATATTTTATATTATAATCTAAGACTGATTTACTACAGTGTATACGGGGTTTAACCCCATTTTACCCAATAAAAATTATCAATCAATCACTCGTTCTCTCTCTCGCTCGCTCGTTCTGTCTCTCGCTCGCTCGTTCTCCTCTCTCGCTCTCTCGTTCTCTCTCTCGCTCGCTCGATCTCTCTCTCGCTCTCTCGTTCTCTCTCTCGCTCTCTCGCTCTCCCGCTCTCGGACGGACGGACGGACGGACGGACGGACAGAAACAAATTTTAATATAATAAATAAAAAACATATGCGCTGTTACAAAAAAAAAAGAAACAAAAAATTATAATTATTTTCTCAAAAATTAAAATAAATGGAAGTATTTGCTCTGCATTGAGACATGTAAAGGAATGTGAAATTTACCCACGACAACCTTGAATATTGTAAAATAAAAGATTTGTACACGCAATGTATTTTAATGAATGTTAATAATAATAATTATATAATAAATGTACCAGAAGCCTGTATTGGAGATTAATGCTTCATAAATATAGTTTAAATAAAAAAAAAACAATTGCCAATTATTGCAGTTTGATTTATAGTTATTCCTTTATTAATTCTGGCTTATTTCTAATTGAAATGAATAAAATTTAATATTTCTTTATTCGAAATTGTTGAGCTCATATCCTTGTACATTCTTGTACATTCCCGTACATATTCACACATTTCTGTACATTTCCGTACATTTTTGTAGATTTCTGTACATTTCTGTATATTTCTGTACATTTCTGTACATTTCTGTACATTTCTGTACATTTCTGTAGATGTCTGTACATTTCTGTACATTTCTGTACATTTCTGTACATTTTTGCAAAAAAGTCTAAAAACTGATAAAAATGTACAGAAATGTACAGAAATGTACAGAAATGTACAGACATCTACAGAAATGTACGGAAATATATGAAAATGTTCCAAAATGTACGGAAAGGTACAGAAATGTACGAAAATATACAAAGAATACTTCCGCCAGGGTTATTCTAATATAAAGTTAAGTGAGCAGTACAAAATAGCGGAAGCTCTTGTCCAGTATTTGTCCAATACTGGTATGTTTGAAAATAATAGAATAATAACTATTTTTGGATGGTAAATAATTTTTATTTATTATCTAGTTAATTTATTTATTTTGAAAACATTAAGTTGTCAATAACTAAGTAACATTTGTCGAATACATTATAATTAAATTTAAAGATAATTTATAAGATAATTATGAATTATATTATTATTATTATTATTATTATTATTATTATTATTATTATTATTATATTCCAGGTATAACCGTATAGATACAATGTACATTGTATATACTAAATACTGTTGTTAAATATGTCCCTGCCATTTGAATTTGTGGTTGAATTGACAAATATTATCATGACAGACACACACGGTGAAAACTTGCACTGCACATAGCATTACTGCGCTCCTGTAATTATTCTTGTGCAGTAATATTGTATAAACAAATATTTACAGAAGTAGTGCTGATACAAGTTCAAACAAAGGTTTCTTAGCTAGTTGTTACCGGTAGTGCTCCGCAATCATTGTCAACTTTTCAACATCTTAGTCATTCATTATTGAAGGTAAACGGTTTCACTCAACAAGCGTATCAGAATATCATTCACGTTGATTAAAAGGTAAGATATTAAAAAATCTTGAATTTACTTTTTGTAACTAAGTTATAAATTCCTGATGTGATGATGATTATTATAATATGTTATTTAAAATCATGTTGACATAAATCACGTTATTGTATTCATTATTTATAAAATTTACATAAAGTCATCATTCACTTTAGAATTCATGGAATCTCTTTTGGTTTCAGAGTGTAAAAACCTTGGTATGGAGAAAGAGGTGAACACACTCTTTCAATTTTGGTCATTTTCTTAATAATTTCAATTGCACTATGTACGAAGAGTTTAGGACAATAGCTTATGGAGATGTATGTGTAGGATATGAAAGGATATTGTTTATGGCAGATCTCGCTCAGGGAGTTCTCAGGAATTCGGAGGATGCCCAGCGCGGTTGGAAGAATGGCGAGATCAAATGGGCTAAGTTTTAACGTGAAAACAGACAAAGGTGATTGATTCTTGGGAGTCAGGCCTACACTTCGCGCATTCATACTAGACTCTGCTCCTAAGGTTTAGAATTGGAGATTAACTATGCATTTATGAACAACAAGTTAAATCATGGGCATTTGGATAAACTCCAACCTGGATTGGTCTCGCCAGGTTTGCGTCGTCTCTCAGCGCGTTCATGGAGTCCTCCACTCCTTAAGATTCTTTCGGCGGGCACGCTCGCGCCAGAACCGTAGAACATCTAGTCGAGTCGCTTGTTCTCCCACAACTTTGCATTATGCGTGCGCAGTCTTCCATGATTAGATGCGACCAGGAATTTGCGACCTCCAAACGACTTTTGAACGACCTGTGTTCGCTTTGTGTGGGGGGAACATTACCCTGGCGCGAGCATGTGGACACCTTGACCGTCTGAGGCTCGGATGGCTGTCGGTTGAGCTCAGGAGCTCCCTCTTTTATGGTAGCGCCTATAATATCCTCTCCACAACAATTCCCCGTCCCTATATTGCACGCCATTTCATTGTACGCGATTCCTCATTCTCATCCCGCTCATCCTCTCGCCACTCACCCTTATCCCTCTTTTATCTCCCTCCCAGAACCGAAGCCCTTAACAACTCCTTCATAATCACTGCCTCTCGCCTCATAAATCATTTACCCTTCACTGACTTTAACCCGCACCTTTTCACTTCCTTTAAAACGTCATCAATTTCCCATCTTACTGAGCTTGACCGACGGGCCTGGGATTCGAGGGTGTTGGCTGAGGATATAGTTTGCCCTCCCTTGCCTGAGGTGTAGATTGAGGTTGAGATGGTATGGGTCGATCCATAGTATTAAATCCATAGTATTAATTTCTAGTCACTCTCGTTTTACTTTTTTGCTTTGTTTTGTTCCATATTATTTATTTTTACATTTTTTCTACTCGGTTTTTATTTCATTTCAACCTTAATTTATTTTATCCTCCCGGACCTCCGCTTAAGCTAAGTTAAGTTAAATTGAGACTGTATGCGCTACTTATCTATATTTTATTTTATTTTGTTTTATTCTGTTTTATTATATTGTTTTATTGTTATTGTTAAATTATTAAATTAAATTATGTTTGAGCGTTAAATTTTATTTATTGTTAATGTTTTATCGTTATTTGTTATTATAAAAACTGCTTTTTATCGCCCGCTACACTATTTATAGCATTATATTTTATATTATAATCTAAGACTGATTTACTACAGTGTATACGGGGTTTAACCCCATTTTACCCAATAAAAATTATCAATCAATCACTCGTTCTCTCTCTCGCTCGCTCGTTCTGTCTCTCGCTCGCTCGTTCTCTCTCTCGCTCTCTCGTTCTCTCTCTCGCTCGCTCGATCTCTCTCTCGCTCTCTCGTTCTCTCTCTCGCTCTCTCGCTCTCCCGCTCTCGGACGGACGGACGGACGGACGGACGGACAGAAACAAAATTTTAATATAATAAATAAAAAACATATGCGCTGTTACAAAAAAAAAAGAAACAAAAAATTATAATTATTTTCTCAAAAATTAAAATAAATGGAAGTATTTGCTCTGCATTGAGACATGTAAAGGAATGTGAAATTTACCACGACAACCTTGAATATTGTAAAATAAAAGATTTGTACACGCAATGTATTTTAATGAATGTTAATAATAATAATTATATAATAAATGTACCAGAAGCCTGTATTGGAGATTAATGCTTCATAAATATAGTTTAAATAAAAAAAAACAATTGCCAATTATTGCAGTTTGATTTATAGTTATTCCTTTATTAATTCTGGCTTATTTCTAATTGAAATGAATAAAATTTAATATTTCTTTATTCGAAATTGTTGAGCTCATATCCTTGTACATTCTTGTACATTCCCGTACATATTCACACATTTCTGTACATTTCCGTACATTTTTGTAGATTTCTGTACATTTCTGTATATTTCTGTACATTTCTGTACATTTCTGTACATTTCTGTACATTTCTGTAGATGTCTGTACATTTCTGTACATTTCTGTACATTTCTGTACATTTTTGCAAAAAAGTCTAAAAACTGATAAAAATGTACAGAAATGTACAGAAATGTACAGAAATGTACAGACATCTACAGAAATGTACGGAAATATATGAAAATGTTCCAAAATGTACGGAAAGGTACAGAAATGTACGAAAATATACAAAGAATACTTCCGCCAGGGTTATTCTAATATAAAGTTAAGTGAGCAGTACAAAATAGCGGAAGCTCTTGTCCAGTATTTGTCCAATACTGGTATGTTTGAAAATAATAGAATAATAACTATTTTTGGATGGTAAATAATTTTTATTTATTATCTAGTTAATTTATTTATTTTTGAAAACATTAAGTTGTCAATAACTAAGTAACATTTGTCGAATACATTATAATTAAATTTAAAGATAATTTATAAGATAATTATGAATTATATTATTATTATTATTATTATTATTATTATTATTATTATTATTATTATATTCCAGGTATAACCGTATAGATACAATGTACATTGTATATACTAAATACTGTTGTTAAATATGTCCCTGCCATTTGAATTTGTGGTTGAATTGACAAATATTATCATGACAGACACACACGGTGAAAACTTGCACTGCACATAGCATTACTGCGCTCCTGTAATTATTCTTGTGCAGTAATATTGTATAAACAAATATTTACAGAAGTAGTGCTGATACAAGTTCAAACAAAGGTTTCTTAGCTAGTTGTTACGGTAGTGCTCCGCAATCATTGTCAACTTTTCAACATCTTAGTCATTCATTATTGAAGGTAAACGGTTTCACTCAACAAGCGTATCAGAAATATCATTCACGTTGATTAAAAGGTAAGATATTAAAAAATCTTGAATTTACTTTTTGTAACTAAGTTATAAATTCCTGATGTGATGATGATTATTATAATATGTTATTTAAAATCATGTTGACATAAATCACGTTATTGTATTCATTATTTATAAAATTTACATAAAGTCATCATTCACTTTAGAATTCATGGAATCTCTTTTTGTTTCAGAGTGTAAAAACCTTGGTATGGAGAAAGAGGTGAACACACTCTTTCAATTTTGGTCATTTTTCTTAAATAATTTCAATTGCACTATGTACGAAGAGTTTAGGACAATAGCTTATGGAGATGTATGTGTAGGATATGAAGGATATTGTTATGGGTTTACATGTCTGTTTTGAATTTTTTTTATAATTACGGTTTAGAACAAAAATTCAGACCACAACTTTATAAAGATTTTGAAGTGGAAACAGCGAAAAATGACAAAAGTGGTAAGTGCATTTATCTACATAAGATATATATTTAGGATTTTTAGATAGAAATTGTATTTTACGGTATAAATAAAATTTATATTTTGAAATTGTTATATTGAATTATATTATTAAAAAAAATTAAATAAAAAAATATTGCTGTAAAGATTAAAATCATTTTTAAATAAAACATAGGTTTATAAGATTTAAATTAATTTTATTTAGATCAAGTTTATGGACTGGAAAAATTCTGGGCGTTTTTTAAGTATTATAAGTACTTAGATCAACTTCTTGTTGGCACTAAATTATAAGAATATCTCCATAAATTTAAAACTATCGAACATTTTAGAGTAGTAGAGGTAAATTAAGTTTTTAATAAATTTTCTATAATTTATTGGAAATTATTGATTTTATGTTAAGATTGGATATTTTTTAAGTAAACTTTAAATGAGAGATTCGTGTTAATTTGCGAATTTTTAAATCTCGATTATCCAAATTATCATTAAATAAACATAATTGTATATTTTATAAATTTTAGCCTTAAATTAAATGAATTCTCGAGATCACTAGCTGCTAATTGCCGCAACAGAAGCGTATTGGAAAGCGCAAGCGGTATTGAAGCTTCATCATCGGGAAATCGTAGACGTCGATTACCAGATGGATCGAACATAGTAACAACACGATGCGGACACTATGGGTAAATTTGAAGAAGTTGTCAAGACTACGAAAATTTGAATGAGCTTACGAGTGGTAAGTCAACGATGATGGAACACTCTGAGAACACATGTAGATAAAATTTTCTGCATTACTAATTTTTAAAATTTGGTCATTATAAATTAACAGGGTGCTTCGACATCACTACAATTATTACTATCGTTGAGCTCGAACAGTTGTCCCGGTCTACAGCAGTCACAGCAGCTACCACCTCTATTACCAACGCGGCTATTTGCGTCAATCAAAAGGCGCGATAGCGCCTGACGCAAGTATAGGCGCGAGAGCCATTATATACAGCTAACTATAGCCCCCCCAAATTTTTACTTTTTAATCACTTCAATATTACATTATTTATTTGTGCTATTGGCCACGCATTACGTTCCTTATTTATTAATCTTTACTGTACAACAAGTTTTACACGAATTCATTTACGCACAATCAAGAAAATCAATGCCAAAGATATTGCTTGCTGATTTCCTTTCCTCAATTTTTGTCTTCTCCCTTTTGATATATATAGTCAACTTCAAACAAAATGAGATAGAGATAGTATAGGAAAGGCATGAGATAGAAAGAGAAACAATGCTTTCCAGCCCGTGAGAGAGCGCGTACAGAAGTAAAAACTTATAGAAGAAGTTCAAACGTGGCCACGAGAGGGAGCTAGTTTCAGGTGAATACTTTTGTCACAGCTGAATCATCTGGCTGATTTTGTGTGAAAAGTTACGAATTAAAATTATTTATTTACGTAATTATTTCCAATACCTCATATTATTCCGTTTCGGTATTTTTTATTGTAGTGCAATGCAGATATTTACTATTGCAAGGTGAAGATTTCATATTCGCCCATATCCTATACTAGCATGTCGACCTTTGACATCTCGACGAGAGAAAGAGTGAGAGAGAGAGAGAGAGAGAAAGACAAACATTGATAAAATTCTAACCATGAAAACAATGTTTTCATTTCCATGCAAGTGATGGTATAACTTTTTTTAATCTTAAAGTATAATATTAATAAGAATTACACAAGAAATAAATGTATATTATTACATTATTTTAATTATATTTATTATATTATTAATTCATTTAATTTATATAATTTGATGTGTTTGCTTTAAGTTTATATTATTTGAAGGGACTTATGCTTGTATTTTTATGATGAATCCCTCATAATATCTCAATGTTTTCCACATTGACCAAAATAATTTAAAAAACAATAGATTATAATTAAGTGGATGCTGTATCGTTCTCTATCCTAATTAAAATTACTGAATAATCATTTTATTTTCTATATAAAGCCAATATATGTGTTCGATACTTTGCCAAGTACATAATATTTAATAATTATATGGACTATAACATATGTAGTATGATATTCTTTCCAACGTTAAGTGAAATGATTGCTTAATAGTTATATGTACTGACTTAAATAATTTAAAAGAATGTTGATAAGTTATTGTTCTCTTTACATATATTTATTGAATACCTTTTTTAATATTTAAATAAAATCAATGTGTCAGTTGTTTGGTAAGTGAAAAAGGCATTTAATAATTTTGTAACTTTCACATGCCTATAAAATGTTTGAAAGTGACACTAACTAACATATATAGTTAAGTAATTAAATAGAATTTCTTGTGTTGTACTAAAATTATAATATTAAATTGTACTGTTGTCATTAATTATTATAGCAACCCAATAATATAGAATTTAATTTGTTACAAATAAATTTAGCTTAATTAAAACTATAAGTGTATCATATTAAATTCACTGAATAAGAAAGGGTTGTTATTTTTAAAGTATATTAATTTTAAGCAAATAACGTCTCTGAAATGAAAAATTATTGGTACAAAGTAAAATTAAAGCAAATTTGCTGTGAGGAACATTTTACCTTGTAAATATTATCATAAATCTCTGAAGATACAGCAAAACAAATTTAAATTTAAGTGACGAGAGGCTACCTAAAAAGTGCACTATTATGAGTATGTAAATATATATATATATATATATATATATATATATATATATCATAGGATTTTTCTTATTTGTTTAATGGTATTCATTCGCTGGAGTTGTTCATTTGACTCTGGTTAATTACTTGTATTTGTATAAGTGCACTGAGTGCTGCATTGATATAAGAATTGAAAGAATTGAAAGTACCAACATATGATAAATCTGTAATTGAGTCATTGATTCAATTAATGAAACAAATTTTGTGTAAGTAAATAATTGTGGTTCTGTCTTAAGTCTAAATATAAACTGATATATATATACAGTCCCACATATAGCATAAACAAATGTGTTATAATATAATAATGGGCAAATTTTAGTCGCTTCGAGAAGAAACTTTCTATTACATGTGCCAGTCCAGTTGTAATCTAAACTATATAGTATATATTTAGATTTACATAATTATATTTAAGGAATAAATCGATGATCCTTTATTCTAGGCAAGTTTAATTGTGACTTGTCAAGAAGAGAAAAAATACATTGTACATATTATCTAATGAATATATGGTATGGTGGCGTAATTCACTGTTAACCGTAGTTGTATTTTTCTTTGAATAAAATGATTATTAGATATGTCATAATACACAAATTTGTTTGTAAAATAAATACAATGCAACTAGGAAATGTTTCATTTTTTTTTTTTTTTTTTTATGTTATTTAACGTCGCTCTATTTATGCTGCCAGGGCTAATCAGCGACGGAGGTGAACGGTGTGTCTGTAAACAAAGCACATGTAGTTGAAACAGTGGTGCTTGTGTCCATCGGAAGATATCATCGGTCACTGTAATTAGTCTAATAATTACAGTTTCCTGTCCTCCCGATGGAACCACCGCGATCCTCTTTACATCTTCGCGTCCCTAACGTTCCCTATAGTTCAGATGCCCGTGCCTCTTATGCACTGAAAAATGCACGAAACGCACGTGCACCCGAACTGGCGTCACATTATAGTGACACGCCGAGCCACTGAGTCGCGGTGTTCGAAAAATGCACATGAAAAAAAATTTTCAGAGGTACACACGTCTGGGATCGAACCCACGACCCTCGGTGTGAGAGTCGGGAGCTCTACCCATGAGCCACCGCGGCTCCAAATGTTTCATTTTACTGTTTTATAAGAAATAACCATTTTTTTAACGCATAAATGAAATGATAATTAAATATTTTTATTTTATTTTTATTTTTTATTAATTTATTAAAATTATACACTGATGTATTAATAAAAACACCTTCTACGAAAATGTCAACAATTGCAAGTACGGTTTCCAATCACACTTTGAAAAATGTTATCTGATAAAAAAATCTTTAATTATTACTCCCATCCTATTTCTACTTATATTTTGTCAACTTCAAACAAAATGAGATAGAGATAGTATAGGAAAGGATGAGATAGAAAGAGAAACAATGCTTTCCAGCCCGTGAGAGAGCGCGTAACAGAAGTAAAAACTTATAGAGAAGTTCAAACGTTGGCCACGAGAGGGAGCTAGTTTCAGGTGAATACTTTTGTCACAGCTGAATCATCTGGATGATTTTGTGTGAAAAGTTACGAATTAAAATTATTTATTACGTAATTATTTCCAATACCTCATATTATTCCGTTTTCGGTATTTTTTCTTGTAGTGCAATGCAGATATTTACTATTGCAAGGTGAAGATTTCATATTCGCCCATATCCTATACTAGCATGTCGACCTTTGACATCTCGACGAGAGAAAGAGTGAGAGAGAGAGAGAGAGAGAAAGACAAACATTGATAAAATTCTAACCATGAAAACAATGTTTTCATTTTCCATGCAAGTGATGGTATAACTTTTTTTAATCTTAAAGTATAATATTAATAAGAATTACACAAGAAATAAATGTATATTATTACATTATTTTAATTATATTTATTATATTATTAATTCATTTAATTTATATAATTTGATGTGTTTGCTTTAAGTTTATATTATTTGAAGGGACTTATGCTTGTATTTTATGATGAATCCCTCATAATATCTCAATGTTTTCCACATTGACCAAAATAATTTAAAAAACAATAGATTATAATTAAGTGGATGCTGTATCGTTCTCTATCCTAATTAAAATTACTGAATAATCATTTTATTTTCTATATAAAGCCAATATATGTGTTCGATACTTTGCCAAGTACATAATATTTAATAATTATATGGACTATAACATATGTAGTATGATATTCTTTCCAACGTTAAGTGAAATGATTGCTTAATAGTTATATGTACTGACTTAAATAATTTAAAAGAATGTTGATAAGTTATTGTTCTCTTTACATATATTTATTGAATACCTTTTTTAATATTTAAATAAAATCAATGTGTCAGTTGTTTGGTAAGTGAAAAAGGCATTTAATAATTTTGTAACTTTCACATGCCTATAAAATGTTTGAAAGTGACACTAACTAACATATATAGTTAAGTAATTAAATAGAATTTCTTGTGTTGTACTAAAATTATAATATTAAATTGTACTGTTGTCATTAATTATTATAGCAACCCAATAATATAGAATTTAATTTGTTACAAATAAATTTAGCTTAATTAAAACTATAAGTGTATCATATTAAATTCACTGAATAAGAAAGGGTTGTTATTTTTAAAGTATATTAATTTTAAGCAAATAACGTCTCTGAAATGAAAAATTATTGGTACAAAGTAAAATTAAAGCAAATTTGCTGTGAGGAACATTTACCTTGTAAATATTATCATAAATCTCTGAAGATACAGCAAAACAAATTTAAATTTAAGTGACGAGAGGCTACCTAAAAAGTGCACTATTATGAGTATGTAAATATATATATATATATATATATATATATATATATATATCATAGGATTTTTCTTATTTGTTTAATGGTATTCATTCGCTGGAGTTGTTCATTGACTCTGGTTAATTACTTGTATTTGTATAAGTGCACTGAGTGCTGCATTGATATAAGAATTGAAAGAATTGAAAGTACCAACATATGATAAATCTGTAATTGAGTCATTGATTCAATTAATGAAACAAATTTTGTGTAAGTAAATAATTGTGGTTCTGTCTTAAGTCTAAATATAAACTGATATATATATACAGTCCCACATATAGCATAAACAAATGTGTTATAATATAATAATGGGCAAATTTTAGTCGCTTCGAGAAGAAACTTTCTATTACATGTGCCAGTCCAGTTGTAATCTAAACTATATAGTATATATTTAGATTTACATAATTATATTTAAGGAATAAATCGATGATCCTTTATTCTAGGCAAGTTTAATTGTGACTTGTCAAGAAGAGAAAAAATACATTGTACATATTATCTAATGAATATATGGTATGGTGGCGTAATTCACTGTTAACCGTAGTTGTATTTTTCTTTGAATAAAATGATTATTAGATATGTCATAATACACAAATTTGTTTGTAAAATAAATACAATGCAACTAGAAATGTTTCATTTTTTTTTTTTTTTTTTTATGTTATTTAACGTCGCTCTATTTATGCTGCCAGGGCTAATCAGCGACGGAGGGTGAACGGGTGTGTCTGTAAACAAAGCACATGTAGTTGAAACAGTGGTGCTTGTGTCCATCGGAAGATATCATCGGTCACTGTAATTAGTCTAATAATTACAGTTTCCTGTCCTCCCGATGGAACCACCGCGATCCTCTTTACATCTTCGCGTCCCTAACGTTCCCTATAGTTCAGATGCCCGTGCCTCTTATGCACTGAAAAATGCACGAAACGCACGTGCACCCGAACTGGCGTCACATTATAGTGACACGCCGAGCCACTGAGTCGCGGTGTTCGAAAAATGCACATGAAAAAAAATTTTCAGAGGTACACACGTCTGGGATCGAACCCACGACCCTCGGTGTGAGAGTCGGGAGCTCTACCCATGAGCCACCGCGGCTCCAAATGTTTCATTTTACTGTTTTATAAGAAATAACCATTTTTTTAACGCATAAATGAAATGATAATTAAATATTTTTATTTTATTTTTATTTTTTATTAATTTATTAAAATTATACACTGATGTATTAATAAAAACACCTTCTACGAAAATGTCAACAATTGCAAGTACGGTTTCCAATCACACTTTGAAAAATGTTATCTGATAAAAAAATCTTTAATTATTACTCCCATCCTATTTCTACTTATATTTTGCTTAAACTCCATAAAAAGTTTCTGCAATAGAAAGTACTGAAATCAAATATCGACAAGTAATTTTAATTGAATATTTATATATTTTTTTTGCTTAAACTCCAAAAAGTTTCTGCAACAGAAAGTACTGAAATCAAAGCGGAATAATCGACAAGTATTTTTTACCATACCATACACTGAATTTTTTTAAATTAAACTTTTATATATTTTGCTTAAACTCTATAAAAAGTTTTAATTAATTTCCACAAAACTGATAAAAAGGAAACTTCTTTTTTTTAATTTTCTTTAAATAAACAATGCCTATCCTTCCCGTGCTTTACATCAGTAGATAAACAATTTTATAGAATAATAACCTTTTTTATATGTAACCTATATTCCATAATAGTTTTCTGCAATTGAAAGTACTGAAATCAAAAACACCTTCCAAGGTGTCAAAACCCGCAAGTATTGTTATTCTAATCAAACTTTGAAAATTGTTATCTGATAAATTATTTCTGCAATTGAATCTGACATTGTTATCTGATAAATAAATAATTTTAATTCTAACTCCCTTATTTTATCTATTTCTTTGAATTTTAATTAAACATTTTTTTTAATATTACAAAAATTACATATAAAAAATTTCTGCAATTGAAAGAACTGAAATCAAACTGAAATCGACAAGTATTTTGAATCGTACCATAAATATATATTTTAAATAAACATTCATATATATATTACTTAAACTTCGTAAAAAGATTCTGCAATTGAAAGCACTGAAATCAAACTATAATCGACAAGTATTTTGAATCATGCAAAAATGTCTACCAACCTGAATACAGATTTTTTTTATTAAAAGTATCTTATACTTTTACTTTTCATTTCTGGCCCTGCCATGTCTTACAGTAATAAATAAATAATATTCTAATGATGTTAATTTGTGCAAAATTAATTTCTGCAAAACTAATAAAATGGACATTTCTTCTTTTTTATTCTTTTAAATAAAATAATACTTGCACCACAAATTATTTTATTAATAATAAATTATTGGTTTATAGTATACAGTCTTGTTTCCACGCGTGGGTCTTTACACTATTTAATAATATGCCACAAGTCGCATTGCATAATATATTAGGCCCCTTAAATTTTAAAATAAGATAATAGCTAAGATGTATGTAATGATTCATAAAATGTAACATCAGTTAATATAGTCAGAATTAACACCTATATGAAAAGGTAACACCTATTAACCAAAGGTGGTGCAAGTATTATTTTATTTAAAAGAATAAAAAAGAAGAAATGTCCATTTTATTAGTTTTTGCAGAAATTAATTTTCCACAAATTAACATCATTAGAATATTATTTATTTATTACTGTAAGACATGGCAGGGCCAGAAATGAAAAGTAAAAGTATAAGATACTTTTAATAAAAAAAATCTGTATTCAGATTGGTAGACATTTTTGCATGATTCAAAATACTTGTCGATTATAGTTTGATTTCAGTGCTTTCAATTGCAGAATCTTTTTACGAAGTTTAAGTAATATATATTGTGACGCTGCACTGGGGATCAGGGTGCAGGTCAATTAGGGACAACAAGTAATATAAATAAAATCAATATTTATTATATAAAAAACAACTAACTGAAGGTGGGCGCCAGCCGCGTTAACTCGCGACGAATCTCGATAACACGCGGGTTATCGTTAAGTACTTGGAGCGGTGCTCCGCTATTATACTCCCGGTTCGCTGTAGGGGGGGGAGGAAGGGGAAGGATGGGACGGACGGGAGGCTCGCACGCATTTCCTGGGGTACACGGCGGTACCGTCGGCCGAGAGAGGTAATAATCACACCAACCTTAACGGAGTGTCCGGAACACTTGGTCGGGAGCTGCAAATCTCTATCTCTCTCTCTCTTTTTCTATCGCTTTCTCTCGCACACTATGGTCACACAAGCTATCGTTCGAGGTAGTCGAGGTCGACCGTCCGTAGAGCTCTGACTCTCGGCGTGCTCGAGAGTCCCGTGTTCGTACCGCGCGCCTGCGCCGTACGTACTCGTGCGCGGCACCTCGATCTCGCGTCGTGCGAGCGTGTCGAGTGCCGCAGTGTTCAGGCTGTATCGGTACAAATCGGCTGTATGGTGTTTGTTGACCTGGTGCAGTGTACCTCTCGGCGATGCTGTAGGACTTCCTCCTGGGTAATTATTACGTCGTTCCGTTCTGCTTATCTCAACTAATTGGTACGGCGTGAGTTTCAGGTACGAAGCTCACCCGCCGCTGCATTGCTGCCCGACGCCGCCTCGATCATCTCTCCACGACGACGACCGTACCAGAACGACCGGTCCCAGGTCTTCAACTACTCCAGGTAATTCCTTCAGTGTTGGGGTCACGCTAGTGTGCGTGTTCAGGTGTTTAGTATTTTGCAAGGTCTGCTGTACACGTTGTTTGTGTACAGCAACCTAACCTCTTTGTCCTATACTGTTCCTTTTACAGCTGTAGTAATTATATACAGCTGTACATATCTTCCCTTGTCTTGTGTCTTCTTGGCTATGACAATTATCCTCTTCCTTGCTCCTTACCCTATTGCTGTGTTTTTGTTCTTATAATCATCTCTTTTACAGCTGTATCTTGCTTGGCGTTGGGAGGTTCTTCGGCTTCCTGCCTGGGTACCATCTCATCGCCCTGACTGCTGCACTGTAGAGCTGAGGAGTGTCCTCTAGGCTCATTCATCGACAGCCTCCCTTGACCATCCTGTTGGCTGTGCCAGACTCGGAGGAGCCCACCTGATGATTGAGCTCGCCCAAGATCCTCATCGCCAGGATCACCTAGTGCTTCGGCTGCATGTGTGTGTTGCGCTTGAGGTGGGGTTATCTAGACTGTGAGGGTAGGTAGGGCGTAGTTAATGTGCGGGTAGGTAACTAGGAAATAGTATATGGGTAGGTAGTATAGCTAGGGACTCGTTTAGCTTATCCGGGTAGGTAGGTGTTTGTCAGGGGTTCAGTCGCTCGCTCTTGACATGTGCAAAGCACATTGTCACAATATGAATGTTTATTTAAAATATATATTTATGGTACGATTCAAAATACTTGTCGATTTCAGTTTGATTTCAGTTCTTTCAATTGCAGAAATTTTTTATATGTTATTTTTAATATTAAAAAGAATGTTTAATTAAAATTCAAAGAAATAGATAAAATAAGGGAGTTAGAATTAAAATTATTTATTTATCAGATAACAATGTCAGATTCTATTGCAGAATTTATTTATCAGATAACAATTTTCAAAGTTTGATTAGAATAACAATACTTGCGGGTTTTGACCCCTTGGAAGGTGTTTTTGACTTAAAAGTATCTTATACTTTACCTTTTCATTTCTGGCCTGCCATGTCTTACAGTAATAAATAAATAATATGTTCTAATGACGTTAATTTGTGCAAAATTAATTTCTGCAAAACTAATAAATGGACATTTCTTCTTTTTTATTCTTTTAAATAAAATAATACTTGCACCACAAATTATTTTATTAATAATAAATTATTGGTTTATAGTATACAGTCTTGTTTCCACGCGTGGGTCTTTACACTATTTAATAATATGCCACAAGTCGCATTGCATAATATATTAGGCCCCTTAAATTTTAAAATAAGATAATAGCTAAGATGTATGTAATGATTCATAAAATGTAACATCAGTTAATATAGTCAGAATTAACACCTATATGAAAAGGTAACACCTATTAACCAAAGGTGGTGCAAGTATTATTTTATTTAAAAGAATAAAAAAGAAGAAATGTCCATTTTATTAGTTTTGCAGAAATTAATTTTCCACAAATTAACATCATTAGAATATTATTTATTTATTACTGTAAGACATGGCAGGGCCAGAAATGAAAAGTAAAAGTATAAGATACTTTTAATAAAAAAAATCTGTATTCAGATTGGTAGACATTTTTGCATGATTCAAAATACTTGTCGATTATAGTTTGATTTCAGTGCTTTCAATTGCAGAATCTTTTTACGAAGTTTAAGTAATATATATATTGTGACGCTGCACTGGGGATCAGGGTGCAGGTCAATTAGGGACAACAAGTAATATAAATAAAATCAATATTTATTATATAAAAAACAACTAACTGAAAGGTGGGCGCCAGCCGCGTTAACTCGCGACGAATCTCGATAACACGCGGGTTATCGTTAAGTACTTGGAGCGGTGCTCCGCTATTATACTCCCGGTTCGCTGTAGGGGGGGGAGGAAGGGGAAGGATGGGACGGACGGGAGGCTCGCACGCATTTCCTGGGGTACACGGCGGTACCGTCGGCCGAGAGAGGTAATAATCACACCAACCTTAACGGAGTGTCCGGAACACTTGGTCGGGAGCTGCAAATCTCTATCTCTCTCTCTCTTTTTCTATCGCTTTCTCTCGCACACTATGGTCACACAAGCTATCGTTCGAGGTAGTCGAGTCGACCGTCCGTAGAGCTCTGACTCTCGGCGTGCTCGAGAGTCCCGTGTTCGTACCGCGCGCCTGCGCCGTACGTACTCGTGCGCGGCACCTCGATCTCGCGTCGTGCGAGCGTGTCGAGTGCCGCAGTGTTCAGGCTGTATCGGTACAAATCGGCTGTATGGTGTTTGTTGACCTGGTGCAGTGTACCTCTCGGCGATGCTGTAGGACTTCCTCCTGGGTAATTATTACGTCGTTCCGTCTTGCTTATCTCAACTAATTGGTACGGCGTGAGTTTCAGGTACGAAGCTCACCCGCCGCTGCATTGCTGCCCGACGCCGCCTCGATCATCTCTCCACGACGACGACGTACCAGAACGACCGGTCCCAGGTCTTCAACTACTCCAGGTAATTCCTTCAGTGTTGGGGTCACGCTAGTGTGCGTGTTCAGGTGTTTAGTATTTTGCAAGGTCTGCTGTACACGTTGTTTGTGTACAGCAACCTAACCTCTTTGTCCTATACTGTTCCTTTTACAGCTGTAGTAATTATATACAGCTGTACATATCTTCCCTTGTCTTGTGTCTTCTTGGCTATGACAATTTATCCTCTTCCTTGCTCCTTACCCTATTGCTGTGTTTTTGTTCTTATAATCATCTCTTTTACAGCTGTATCTTGCTTGGCGTTGGAGGTTCTTCGGCTTCCTGCCTGGGTACCATCTCATCGCCCTGACTGCTGCACTGTAGAGCTGAGGAGTGTCCTCTAGGCTCATTCATCGACAGCCTCCCTTGATCCATCCTGTTGGCTGTGCCAGACTCGGAGGAGCCCACCTGATGATTTGAGCTCGCCCAAGATCCTCATCGCCAGGATCACCTAGTGCTTCGGCTGCATGTGTGTGTTGCGCTTGAGGTGGGGTTATTAGACTGTGAGGGTAGGTAGGGCGTAGTTAATGTGCGGGTAGGTAACTAGGAAATAGTATATGGGTAGGTAGTATAGCTAGGGACTCGTTTAGCTTATCCGGGTAGGTAGGTGTTTGTCAGGGGTTCAGTCGCTCGCTCTTGACATGTGCAAAGCACATTGTCACAATATGAATGTTTATTTAAAATATATATTTATGGTACGATTCAAAATACTTGTCGATTTCAGTTTGATTTCAGTTCTTTCAATTGCAGAAATTTTTTATATGTTATTTTTAATATTAAAAAGAATGTTTAATTAAAATTCAAAGAAATAGATAAAATAAGGGAGTTAGAATTAAAATTATTTATTTATCAGATAACAATGTCAGATTCTATTGCAGAATTTATTTATCAGATAACAATTTTCAAAGTTTGATTAGAATAACAATACTTGCGGGTTTTGACCCCTTGGAAGGTGTTTTTGATTTCAGTACTTTCAATTGCAGAAAACTATTATGGAATATAGGCTACATATAAAAAAGGTTATTATTCTATAAAATTGTATATCTACTGATGTAAAGCACGGGAAGGATAGGCATTGTTTATTTAAAGAAAATTAAAAAAAAGAAGTTTCCTTTTTATCAGTTTTGTGGAAATTAATTAAAACTTTTTATAGAGTTTATAAGTAATACTTTGTACTAGACATAATAATGTCGGATTAACTGTACCAACAACGTCGCTCGAACAACAACAGCCGTCATCATCTCAGTCAAAGTATTCGTTATCTGTCGATTCATTTCCTGAAAGTGTCAATAAAGAAATGCCTAATTATAAAGGCATGCACCAGAATTATTCTAACCACGAGGTAGTTTTTATTTTCGTTTGTTTTTTTTATAATATATCTGTTTATAATAAAACAATTAGTGAATTTGATTTATGGATTAGGAGACAAAGTGATAAAGATATATCGAAAATCAATGTCATCAAATGTACTGAATAATAAGAAGACACGAGAAGCAAACGGTTTTAACCAAAAACTCAAACTTCAGAGAAAAAAATACATAGTTCGAACAATATGCATTTAACGATTGAAAATATGGAAAATGAGTTATAAAATTGTAAAAGTGAACTGAAAATACTTCTATAGTTTGCTTTGAATGTACTTATTACATATGAATTTACTTTTAATGTTTATTTAGTTTGGAATGTGTAATGTATAATAAAATAATATTTTATTTTATTATTTTTATTAATAATGTTTATAGCTGTATAAACCCTCCTCGGGTTCTTGGTAAGCTGAAAAATAAAAAAAAATTAATAATGTTTATTTTTTTCTCTGGAGTTTGAATGTTTCATTAAAACCTGTTTGCTGCTTGTGTTTTTATATTATTAAGTATATTTGATAACATCGATTTTCGATATGTCTTTATCACTCTGTATTCTAATCTATAAATCAAATTCAGTAATTTATATATTATTTATATTTCATTATAAGTTTAAAAGAAACGTCTATATATTCCAGGGAAATCGATTCATTATTGAGACGACACAGTTTACCGAATCTCCTAACTGGTTTCATACCATAATTAGCAAGTAACCGTTCAACGTATCTCGCTCACTAACTTGCAGGTAATAATTCAGCGGCAATGGCTGACAAATTTCTTCTGATTCTCAATTTGATTATTATTACTTGGCGTTTTACAATGGCTTTTTCTCAGGATCAATACCATTGAATACTGCTTGACTGACTTGTCTGTTTGTACCACTTGAATTTAGTGCCTACTACAAGGAATTACTTGTTACTTCATTATCGTCCTCTATTTTCCAAAATATACTTATGATGGTTAATGACCCGCTGCATCAACATCCAAATAAACGAATTAAATTTCGCCTTCGTCATAATGTCATTAAGATATCGTTAAGTCAACCAACGTTATTTATTTTTTACGTTTACATTTTAAAGGTGTGATATTATTTCATTGATATATATATATATATATATATATATATATATATATATATATATATATGGGTGGTTCTCTGTGAGATCGAAGATGAAAAAAATAAATATTGCTATAACTGTGGGAATATGTTTTAGAGGTATCCAGTAGTTCTCCTGAATTTTTTCAGATTTTTTCTGGGCCATTATTTTAAGTTACAGAGGGTCAAAGTTGACATTTTAGCACTTTTTTGCATTACATGCCCATTTTCATGAATTTTTAGCTCCCAGGGGATGCATTTTTCACTAAAAACATAAGTATGACTTTTTTTGTAAAATTTTCCGAACTTTTCATTAAAAATACTTATAAAGACATAAATGTATGCTGTCACACTCTTGTAAGCCATTTAAACCTTAAATAGTGAAAATCAGCAATTCTGCTCCGGACTCTGGTAACCTAATACTGTCTAAAAGATGTCTTTTTATAGTCAGAAACTGCCTAAAAATTTCCAGAGTGGGTCTAAATCATTAAGATCACTTATGGTCAAATTATCCGGGAAAAGTGCCCGAAATATTAATAGAAATGTATATTTGTTGCCTTATAACGATGAATCTAGTAGCATGATCATTGCAAAAAAATTTATGCACTTACCTTGGAATGGTAGAAAAGTATCTCTACTTATTTCAGTATCCATCTAATCCCCTGTAAGCCGCTAAAAATACAAATATTATTATACAAATGTAAAAAATTAATTTTTAAACACTTATAATGCTGGATTTTTAGTTTTACATCCCTTACCAGAATTATAATACTAATCTGAAGGATTACTATAAAAGTATCAACATTATTATTATTATTATTCAGCAATACATTGTTTAGATTTCACAAACTTGTCACTGTCACGTTATCATATTATTCATTTTAATTATATATCCGATTTATTTATATATCTTTTGTATTAAATACGTATATTCAGATATTGTAATAATGATGTTTATATATTTATAGTAATCCTTCAGATTAGTATTATAATTCTTGTAAGGGATGTAAAACTAAAATTCAGCATTATAAATGTTAAAAAATTAATTTTTTACATTTGTATAATAATATTTGTATTTTTAGCAGCTTACAGGGGATTAGATGGATACTGAAACAAGTGGAGATACTTTTCTACCATTCCAAGGTAAGTGCATAAATTTTTTTGCAATGATCATGCTACTAGATTCATCGTTATAAGGCAACAAATATACATTTCTATTAATATTTCGGGCACTTTTCCCGGATATTTTGACCATAAGTGATCTTAATGATTTAGACCCACTCTGGAAATTTTTAGGCAGTTTCTGACTATAAAAGACATCTTTTAGACAGTATTAGGTTACCAGAGTCCGGAGCAGAATTGCTGATTTTCACTATATAAGGTTTAAATGGCTTACAAGAGTGAGACAGCATACATTTATGTCTTTAAAAGTATTTTTAATGAAAAGTTCGGAAAATTTTACAAAAAAAGTCATACTAATGTTTTTAGTGAAAAATGCATCCCCTGGGAGCTAAAAATTCATGAAAATGGGCATATAATGCAAAAAAGTGCTAAAATGTCAACTTTGACTCTCTGTAACTTAAAATAATGGCCCAGAAAAAATCTGAAAAAATTCAGGAGAACTACTGGATACCTCTAAAACATATTCCCACAGTTATAGCAATATTATTTTTTTCATCTTCGATGTCACAGAGAACCACCCATATATATAATAATTTTTGCAATTCCTTAAAAAACAAGTGTTTTTTTATTAAAAACATTTAATTTATTGTTTTTTCTTTTCTTTTACAGCATTTAAGATAATAATAGTATTATCAATAATAAATATTAATACTGATTTTTTTTTAAATCGAAAATAGACTTATAAAAAAACTAATGGATCAAACATTATAATACAAAAGAAAATATCCAGATTATTGAGTATAGCACCAAGTTTTCGTCTAGTTACAGCTGAAATATGGTTCGACCGAACTTGTTATAGGACAACAAAACTATGATTCCACCGATCTTACTGGAAATAGAACCAGCTCCATCCGAAGGGTAGAGGAAACTACTCTTAAAATTTCAGCTAAATCAGTTGATAATTTTTCAAAATATTTGTAGAACATCGAATTTTTAAATTTCAAATTGATGATATTAGCGACTGCGAGTCTGTAGCGCCAAAAATAGTAGAAAATCATGTACTACGTTACCTAGGAAAAAGTTGCGTCTTTGTAATTAAAACATTTTGTTAATAGAAAGTTATTTGATAGGAGTTCTACATTTCGAGTTATTGTGCGACAAATGAACGAAAGTCGTTTTTAGAGAAATTTTAAATTTATTGCCTTATAACGATGAATCTAGTAGCATGATCATTGCAAAAAAATTTATGCACTTACCTTGGAATGGTAGAAAAGTATCTCTACTTATTTCAGTATCCATCTAATCCCCTGTAAGCCGCTAAAAATACAAATATTATTATACAAATGTAAAAAATTAATTTTTAAACACTTATAATGCTGGATTTTTAGTTTTACATCCCTTACCAGAATTATAATACTAATCTGAAGGATTACTATAAAAGTATCAACATTATTATTATTATTATTCAGCAATACATTGTTTAGATTTCACAAACTTGTCACTGTCACGTTATCATATTATTCATTTTAATTATATATCCGATTTATTTATATATCTTTGTATTAAATACGTATATTCAGATATTGTAATAATGATGTTTATATATTTATAGTAATCCTTCAGATTAGTATTATAATTCTTGTAAGGGATGTAAAACTAAAAATTCAGCATTATAAATGTTAAAAAATTAATTTTTTACATTTGTATAATAATATTTGTATTTTTAGCAGCTTACAGGGGATTAGATGGATACTGAAACAAGTGGAGATACTTTTCTACCATTCCAAGGTAAGTGCATAAATTTTTTTGCAATGATCATGCTACTAGATTCATCGTTATAAGGCAACAAATATACATTTCTATTAATATTTCGGGCACTTTTCCCGGATATTTTGACCATAAGTGATCTTAATGATTTAGACCCACTCTGGAAATTTTTAGGCAGTTTCTGACTATAAAAAGACATCTTTTAGACAGTATTAGGTTACCAGAGTCCGGAGCAGAATTGCTGATTTTCACTATATAAGGTTTAAATGGCTTACAAGAGTGAGACAGCATACATTTATGTCTTTAAAAGTATTTTTAATGAAAAGTTCGGAAAATTTTACAAAAAAGTCATACTAATGTTTTTAGTGAAAAATGCATCCCCTGGGAGCTAAAAATTCATGAAAATGGGCATATAATGCAAAAAAGTGCTAAAATGTCAACTTTGACTCTCTGTAACTTAAAATAATGGCCCAGAAAAAATCTGAAAAAATTCAGGAGAACTACTGGATACCTCTAAAACATATTCCCACAGTTATAGCAATATTTATTTTTTTCATCTTCGATGTCACAGAGAACCACCCATATATATAATAATTTTTTGCAATTCCTTAAAAAACAAGTGTTTTTTTATTAAAAACATTTAATTTATTGTTTTTTCTTTTCTTTTACAGCATTTAAGATAATAATAGTATTATCAATAATAAATATTAATACTGATTTTTTTTTAAATCGAAAATAGACTTATAAAAAACTAATGGATCAAACATTATAATACAAAAGAAAATATCCAGATTATTGAGTATAGCACCAAGTTTTCGTCTAGTTACAGCTGAAATATGGTTCGACCGAACTTGTTATAGGACAACAAAACTATGATTCCACCGATCTTACTGGAAATAGAACCAGCTCCATCCGAAGGGTAGAGGAAACTACTCTTAAAATTTCAGCTAAATCAGTTGATAATTTTTCAAAATATTTGTAGAACATCGAATTTTTAAATTTCAAATTGATGATATTAGCGACTGCGAGTCTGTAGCGCCAAAAATAGTAGAAAATCATGTACTACGTTACCTAGGAAAAAGTTGCGTCTTTGTAATTAAAACATTTTGTTAATAGAAAGTTATTTGATAGGAGTTCTACATTTCGAGTTATTGTGCGACAAATGAACGAAAGTCGTTTTTAGAGAAATTTTAAATTTATTATAGCTTTAATATGGTTCCGCCGATGTTGCTGGAAATAGAACCAGCACCTTCTTATATGTAGAGAAAACTACCCTCAAGGTTTCAGTCAAATCGGGTAATAACTTTTTGAGATATTTGTGGAACAACGATTTTTTTATTTTTCAATTTTCTGATATTTGCGTCTTTGCGAGTCTCTAGCGCCAAAAAAGTCAAAAATCATGTATTATGTTAAATAGAAAAAAGTTGCGTCTATTTAATAGAAACATTTTGTCAATAGTAAATTTTTCGCTAAGATATGTATATTTTGAGATATTGTACAGAGAATGAATGTAAGCCGTTTTTAGATAAATGTAAACTTTGTTATAGCTTAAATATGGTTTCACCGATGTTGCTGGAAATAGAACCAGCACCTTCTTATATGTAGAGAAAGCTTCCCTCAAGGTTTCAGTCAAATCGGGTAATAACTTTTTGAGATATATGTGGAACAACGATTTTTTTATTTTTCAATTTTATAATATGTGCGTCTTTGCGAGTCTCTAGCGCCAAAAATACGGGGAATAATATACTATGTTAAATGGGAAAAAGCTGCGTCTTTTTAATATGAACATTTTATGTCTTTATATTTTTTTTCGTAGAACGTGTCTATTTCGAGATATTGTACGAAGAATGAAAAAAATCCGTTATTTAAAAACATGTAAACTTTGTTATAACTTTAAAATGGCTTCACTGTTGAGGCTGGAAATAGAACCAGCACCTTCTTATAAGTAGAGAAAACTACCCTCAAAATTTCAGCCAAATCGGGTAATAACTTTTTGAGATATTCGTGGAACAACACTTTTTTCGATGACAAAAATATAAGGCTCTCCCGTATAACGGACGTGCCTAAAAATGAGCTTTTCAGGTATATGCAATTTTTAAATTTCGAAATACGGATGTTTATGAAAAAGCAGAACATATAAAATGTAGTAAGGGTTTGCCAAACGCTAAAAATAATCAATTTTCTTTTTTTTCACCCAAATAGTATCCGTTTTTCAAATACTTAGCTCCGTTAGCCTTTAGTAATTGTTTTAAGTGATACATGCCAATTTCTTAATATTTGCAAATTAAAAATTGCAAAAAAAATAAATTAAAATTGCTCTCCCATTTGTTTGATATCTTTTTTATAAATTTTTAAAAATATTTAATTCAATATTTTAAATAACTTTTTTCAGTTAAAAAATCTAAATCTTTGTAATTTACTATTGATACTATTGAAAATAAATAAAATACATCAAAGAGCATCTTTAATGAAATAGTTAATTTTAAATTAATTATATTCATATCTATATTAGCTATAATAAGTAGCTAAAATAATTACGCTTCACAACATTGTAATAAATTTTCGTTCATTTATTAATAAAAGAATTAAAAAAATTACATAGATTCTGTTTAAAACGACTGTTTATTAGTAAAATTGACTCTTTTGCTCTTTAAATAAATAGATATTTTTATTTTATAGAGCTAACATCCCGTTAAATTTGAAGTTTTAAGAATATTTAAAACAAGTATTTCTAATGTTCATTTAAAAAAGTTATGCACTTTTGAATTGATATATTTTATTTTAGCGTTTTTTTGGAATGATGCGGAATTGTTGTGGGTCTAATGATCATCCTGATTCAGCCCTTTTTATTCAAATGTACAAATTAGTTTCTACCTACTCATTAATAAAGCCACCAAAGGGCTCCAACATTTCATGTGTTATCATGTGTATAAATATTCAGCATCTCCGAAAATACGCTTAACCGTATAGAGGATGTAAATTTTTTGAAGAATATGTATAAAGAAACGTTAAATATTGTAAAACTATATTGTAATTAATATTGTTTGTTTGTTAAAAATGTGTTTTATACTCTCCATTACGTTGTTGGCTTGAGAATAACTGCCTCTCGGTATTAGCGTACTATGTGTGGTGAGGAGATTGGGCGACTCGCATAAAGTATCGGAGCTCTCCGGGTAATCCCGGTTGTTATTAAGACTGACGCGGCGTGCCACTTCTCCGCGGCGCATGTTCGCCTGATACGCGAGAGCACACGACTCGACTTAGCCTCGCAATACAGAGTGTTCCCCTCCTTTTTTCGGATAGATTTATTGATGTATGGGACGAATATATAAGTATATGTATGTATATTGTGAATGTATTGGTAAGAGGTTAGGCACACGGGTCTGTGGGCATTATGAATATTAATTGTGACGTGGGACTCCCTTCGGGGAGGTCCTATGTATATTTTTTTAAACGAGTGTTCTGATAGCGACAACATAGGTAGTAAAAATTAGTTGAAAGATATTTTTTTTAAATTGTCTTATTAAAAATTATTGTTTTAATGCGAGAATTAAACTTGATTTGTTGAATTTTTTATAGATTGATATGTAATAATATATATGCCTGAGAGAGTGTCTTTTGCGAGATGTAACCACACGAGTGATATGTTGTTTTTTTGAGTTCTTTTTAAATTTGGTGAGTGTGTGAAATTGTCTTGTGACATTGAGTTAAATGTTTCATTGCTTGTGTTTATTTATATTTTTTAAACTGTAATTTATTACTTTTTAGCCTTGAAAAGGGACGGCGAAAAAACGTCCGAAACGTCGGCAAAAATTTAACTTCTATTAACATCTATTAACAACTGCTGTTCGTGACGATCAATAAAGATACTTTTTTACTAAAGAGATCGAAGATGTTGATGAGAGGAAAAAGCAGTGGGACGCACAAACAGACACCATTTTAGATAAAGGATTGCATTCCGACTCTCTTTCAAAAGCAGCCCAAATTTTGGAGGAGCATGATTATTTTTAATGTTCAACTTCCGATTACGTTTTAGCATACGCTGCAGGTTTTGTTGCGCGCAAAGTAAATCGCTTTGCTAAATTTAAGGAAGGAAAATTATTTTTAATATGCGAGGATTGCATAAAAACGTTTAATTTGTCTGCCGATGAAAAAGAAAAGGTTTCGGAATATTACAAATTGATTCGAATGCGCTCAAAGGGCTATTTACGTGAACCTTCGATACACCTTTTTCAATTGATAAGCTTGTTGGAAAAGGCTACACTAGATGTTGTTAATTTTAAAGACATTAATGCAAATGTTATTTTTGAAATTACATCAAAATTAGAAAATTTAGCTCCACTTCCATTCGTTGGTTGTGCAAAACATGAAGTGACCGTAACTCACCGAGTAATTACATTTTATTTAACAACCAGAATGTTTTTTATAACCAAACAAATTAATAAAAACGATTGCATTGAGAAAGAAAAAACGAGAGAGAAGAGAAAGTTAGCTAAGTTGGTGTATGCTCCAAATAATCAAGATAAAATAAAATTGCGAACAAACTTTACATTAACTAAAAGAAAAAATAATTATAACAGTATCTCGAATAAAAAACAGAAAATAAGAGATAAAAAATAATAAATTTATAAATTGTTATTCTTTATATTGAAAATTATTTAATGTTATTTATTTTATATTTCATTGAAATATAACTTAATGCTATATTTTAATTTTTCTTGTAAATAAAGTTTATATATTCATACGTATTCTAAATGTTGTTATTAAAATCTACATTTCTTACCTATTTCATACAATAATGATGAAATTCCTTCTAAATTCTTTTTTATTAATTCCCTTTCCTAATTACATAAGAAAATAAATAAATTGTTAAAATTTATAGTAATGGGTTTATTTCAACCTGTCTTCCCATGTTTTCAATATTTCAGTAAATAATAAAAAATATAATATGTTAATTATTCATAAATCGCTGACGAATAATTATTTAAAAATAAGTTGTCAAATAATTAAATTATTATTAAAAAAAAAAAAAAAAATTGGCAGGATTTGACCCCGGGTCTGCAAAACACTTCAATGCGCCTTAACGCGCATGACTACAAGAACATTTGAATATTATGGTTCAGAAGTTACATATGCTCAGCGAAGGGGGGTTTGGGGAAAGCTTTAACTCCATTTGTTTATAATTTGATGATCATACAATTAAAATTAAACTATAAGGGATGAATAAAGGATATTACTTATGTCAATTGATTTTGATTTAAAAAAAAATTTCTTGGAAGTGTATTTGAACCCGGGTAATATATTTTACAATTTCAAAGCATCTTAGTTCTCTATGCTGCCGCGGTTTGCGCTGTAAAGAGGCCGTTATTCTGCCGAGCGAACCAGTCGATCATTTTCGGTAAAATCATCCCATTTTCTATGTATGGAGTTGGGTCTCCTTCTTTCTTACTCCCTGTATAAAACTATAACCAAACAAAATGCATGTCAACAGAGATAACTGAGCTGACAGTAGCAGTATAATATAGCGCCCTATCGCTGCCACATCTAAACTAAATGTCCTGCCAATCGTTGGGACCTCTGTACGCGTTCTTTGACCGGCTGGCGCGCAACGCTGTCTTTCTATCTCACAAATCTCCCATATCGCTATCTCTTTTCGCTTGGTATAGACATATATATATATATACATAGGGAGACGAAAAAAGTGAAGAAGCAAAAATTGAGAAAAGAAATTCAGCAAGCAATATCTTTGGCATTGATTTTCTTGATTATGCGTGAATGAATTCGAACAAAACTGGTTGTACAGTGAGGGTTAGCAATAAGGAAAGTAATGCGTGGCCAATAGCACAAAATAAATAAGTAATATTGAAGTGGTTAAAAAGTAAAAATCTGGGGGGGGGGGGCTAGTTAGCTGTATATAATGGCCCTCGCGCCTATACTTGCGTCAGGCGCTATCGCGCCTTTTGATTTATTATCATTGCCTGAAATAGAAAACGGAATAGTAATACTGTCAGCTATTAGGAAGAACAGTAACGTAGTAGAAAATGTGCAACGACTAAACAATCAAAATTCAAGATTAAGCAGCGCAGCTACCGTCCTCTAGCTCAATCTAGAGCATGTAGATTGAGTCCAGCATTATCAATATGCAATAATTCCATGATAGAATTAACGCACACGATAACAAGCATAACGACGACACAATTAAGCATAAATTCTACTTCGTATTACCTCATCTGCACATTAGACTCTCCCACGAACCCTAACCTGATAGATAACCCATTCACCCAATATACAGCACCAGTCATTACATACAGTACAAATACCTATACAGATACCCGTCCCAGATCCACCCAAATAGTCTAACCTTCAGCTTTTCGTACTATTAACACAAGTCCTTTTTCCCCTATTTCACTGGTACCAAGTCCAGTCGAACAAACGAGTACGCCACCGCAATGCAACACAGAACAGAGAACAACCCAAAAGAGAAGAGTCCAACAGACTAGGGAAGAAGTGCAAAATCCAAGGAGCAGCATACAAAACAGCAATGTACATAGAAATGTACCAAGCGTCCATTGGCAAGAAGAAGGAAGACAAAACCCGAACGACCCGAGAGAGAAAGTACAAAATAAGAGTGAAGCTACACTTACAACAGATTATACAGAACATTTTAGACGTATAAAGTAATAAATAGAGCAAATACAACAAGTATACAGCCAACTGATTCAGCAAAATAACCAGCAGCAGAACAAATATCATATAACCTCGACAGTGCATTAAAAAAGCAATGAAATGTACTCAATCCCAAATAACGCACAGTTACAGTCTCAGCAAAGTACGTTTAATCCAATCTTTAGATATAGCTGCTCAAATGAAATAAACTTAGAAGATGTTACTTTCATAAGGAAGAAGAGGACAACACAAATTTTTTCAGGCCACTATATATCCAATTTAAGGGAGCGAAAAAGAATGATCCAGAAACATTCTTATAAAACCTAGAGGGATGTAGAGAAAGTTATGGTCGATCATCTCAGGATATTCTTAAAGCGTTGCCAGTAGTCTTAGATGATAAAGTATTGGAATGGTTCAGGCGTGAAAAAAAACAGCGGGAAGGATTATATAGATTTTGTATATTCACTGCGATTACAATACAGGACCGAGGAAATACAGAGCCAATTAAGGCAAGCAATTCAAAAGATCAAAGGAGGATATCTTTATCTACCTCACCAAGCTACGAGGTATATTAGATCAAGTTAAGCACAACAGATACCTCAATCTAAACAGCTGGATAGAGCGTATCGCAACTTGCACCCTAGTTATAGGTACCACTATTTTCGATGAAACGTACAGTTTCCTCGAGTGATTGCTCTCAAAGCGAGGATATTGCGCCCCAAGAGAGTGCACTCCTAGCAAATCATCCACAAAAAAAAATACATCAGTAGCCATTGAAGCCAAATAGGCCTCAAGCAGCAAAAAACATACAGCACCCATTAAGAAGCAGCAGTACAGCGAAACAGTAAAGAATAATAAAAATAGCAGTTACTGGCAGCGTACAAAAAAAAGCAAAGACCAATCCATCCAAGGAAATTTGAATAGCCTTCCTATAGATGTGGAAAGCTAGGGCATTCAAGTTCAAATAAAGGTTAAAGCCCATTTTAATAGCCCTACTTAAATTACTTGGAATCTATGCTAGTTATGAAAAAATAATTCAGCGAAAAATTGCAAAGAACGATGAGGAACATCTTTTGACAAAGTTGGTTTTAACCTTTAACTTCATTTTCAAGGTCCTATGAAGGTCAGAGTTATTTTATGTAAATTAAAATTTTTGCTTTGAGTTTTGGATTGGGATAGAGTGGGTAAAACTTATTCCTAAAATGGTACTGGAAGCTGGCTTTTGCGACTTCGACAAAATCAATTGATAGTTAACTGTTAAAAAATCTGGAGACTTATAGTTTTATCAACTTTTTAGAAATAAGCTGTTTTACCGACTGTCCAGGGTCCGCCATCTTCGAATTTTCAGAAACTGATCCCTGAATCGTAATCAGCGACCCCGAAAACCCCCGAGTAATAATTTTTAGTGAATTTTCATAAATTTTTATAAATTGTTTTTAATAAATTGCATTTAGCTGATTACTCTACTTAAAATAAAATGTAGATAAAAAAATTTTGATCGGAACTTTTGAAACTAATGAGGAAAAACATTTGAAAAATATTGACACTGTTAATACTTTTTGATTTTTCATTCAAAACTCTTAAAAAAAGTAAAAGTACATAAATTTATCTCTAAAAATGGCTGATTATCAACCAAACGAGATTGTGGTTATGATAATGGTTTTAGGAGAAAGTCATAATAATTTTTGAGCTGTAGCAAGACTTTACGCTGCCTGTTTTCCTGACAGACGACATCCAGATCACAGAGCAATAAGTCATTTGACTAAAAGAGCTCGTGAAGGTCATATGGTCTGTTAACGCAAGCGACATGAATATAATGAGAATGATCCACGTGTTGTTGCTCACAATTTCAAAACACCGTTTCGGACGTGAAATTTTCCGCTCTTTCCAAACCCGGTGTCAAAAATAGGGGTCCTCATTTAAAAAAACAAAAAAAATCACTCTGACCTTCAAATAACCTTGAAAATAAAGTTCAGGATTAAAACCAATCTTGCCAAAAGATGTCCCCCATCGTCCTCTACAACTTTTCCCTAAACCATTTTTCATAGCTAGCGTAGATTCCAAGAAATTTGGGTGGGGCGATTAAAATGGGTCACCGTGTATATTATTTTATATAACAGTATGAGTATGACTGCAAACATGTAAGTATGAAGCATGAGAGTACCGCCAATAGAAGTAGAGGTGTAAAATAATTGCGTATATATAATACTAGTACTTTCTATTTTATGTATAAGGGGCCAGTCGTCGTTAAATTAATATTAATATTTTATGCTATTTTTATATCAACCAAATAATTAATGCACCATACACCGCGTACATATTACACAGAATTGCAGCCAAGCAGCTAGTCAAGGAGACCACATACGCAATACACCGTTCCAATATCGCCGGCTAATTGGTTAAGATCAAGTTAAGGATAATACGTCATTACTCTCATCAAAAATTTTTTTTGTTTGCACTATTTGAAGCAGAGAATTACAAATTCAGTTAAATATACTGCGGCATTTAGTTTTTGTGTACCTAACGAATTTTTTTTGTGAAATTACGACATACGCGTAATTTTGGATTGGTGGGGAGAGTTGTGACAATGTGCTTTGCACATGTGAACATAATAAAAATACCGAAAGTTCAGCGAATACCTACTTACTCGCACAATGTAATCGAGTACCTATTAAAAGTACCTACCCGTATAAATTAAATCTTTCCCGACATCTACTTAAACGCACTTTATCTAAGCTCTACCTATCCTCACAATTATATTAACCCTTCGCAAGTTTCACACATTCATTGACACTGGAAATAAGTAAGCTGGAACGGTTAGCGAGAACCCAGTTTAGTACCAGGACCGACTAGGCACCTATTGAGGGAGGTTGAAGAAGCAGCAAACACAGGGTTTCCGAAGACCTAGCAAGAACCGAGAAGCTGATCTAGAAGTTGTCTGCAGCCAAGCCGATAAATGTTATCCTTGATCCAGGAAGTTTGAGTCAGTAAGCAAGCAGCTAGCCAGCTGTGGAAATAAAACCAGTTGTGTTAATATATGCTAATAGTACGGAGCACAAGGATATAAAGAACACATACAGCCGTGTATTACTATTGCTGCCGTTCCTTAATATGACAGCTGTATGTTAGGAGACAAGAGGCAGATTTGAGGTTAGGTTTACGTACACAAACAAAGTGAGCAGCTGATATAGAAACAACCTGTAGATATACACGCACATAATCACAACCCCGAGACATAAGTATTTATCTGGAGCTGTATATGAAAAGTTGTGGCGACCTCGGAGTTCCGAGTCTATAAGAAAAGGAGAATTAAGACGGCTCCGGGTTATGAGTTTGGCGGCGCAGCAACAAAATCGACGTGGAGCTTAAAATTTGCACCGTATCTATTAGTTAACGAGCGGGTATCATAAACTGAATTATTACCTTAAGGCATCTACAATGTCCAGGTAAAGAAAATATCAATCAGCAGCAGGATAACATCTGACTCACATCGAGGCGCGCGATCGCGGGGTGCTATGCCCGTCAAGAACGAGCCATGCGCATGCCTGACGAAATTACGGCTCTTGAGAGTTACGAGAGCCAGAGCTATACGGTCCGCCGACTTGACTAGATCGCGAAACCAGGCAACTGCCGCTACTTCTAGTGTGAACGAGCAAGAGAGAAAGAGAGAGAGAAAGATAGTGCTTTTTTATTTTCCCTCGCTGCTTACGATACCGTCTGGTACCAGTATTAGTGTCGTAGCGTCGAGTACCATTATTACCTACAGCATACTTAGGCGTAACCTGCGAGCCTGCATTCCTATAATTCGGATACCCGGCAACGTACTCGGCCTCGTATATTTGTAGTATTGGTAACCCGCGAGTTACCGCTTCTTTGCACCCTGATCCCAGTGCAGCATGACATTAACGTTGAGCAATAAAAAATGAAGTGGACGTCGGGTCTTAAAGCCGAACCGTTTTGGCTTCGAAGGCGTTCACGCTACCACTGCGCTATGCCTGCACTGGATGTAGCCATGCTACTTTTGATGCCTATCGTACATGCGCCGCCCGACGTGTCAGTAATCCAGGCATCTTTATATGACAAGTGGATTGTTCTATGACAATTCAACTTTATCACAAGTTTTTCCATATCTTGAATATAATTAGATTTGTTTAAACATACCATAACATTAACTTTATCGGCCTTTATAAAAATTAATCCCGATTAGTTTTAAAAAATTATTTGTTTTTTCAAATTTTTTTGCAAAGAGTCAATCTTCAATTTTTATATGACTATTTTTGTTTTTTACGTAAATTATATTACTTGTAATTTAATTGAAATTTGGGAAACAAACTTTACATTCTTTAGTAAATTCTATTAGAAAAAATTTTGTCATGTTAATACTATTCTTAATCAAAAGTACTTAACCTTTAATGGGCCGGGTTTTCACGTTTCGAAACCCCCTTTGAATGTGCCCAAATTCATATCTTGTATCACCCATCAACTATGTACAATGTTCCTATCATGGACCGAGCCGCTATATTGGCTCTCCGGCCTTGGAGGGTCATGAAAAATTTTTAGTTCAGTAAAATAGGAATAAAATCATATTCTCAGCTTTTGAGATGTACTGCATCCAAATCTGGAGTTTAATCCGTCAGAACGGGTCATAATCTCGGTCATTCGAGGGCAAATGCAGAAAGTATCATATATATTCGAACAAAAATTATATCTAAAAGTATCCCGAGGTGCTACATCTGAATCTGACACCTATTTAATTGTAAATAGACATAATTATACTCATTCTTCTGGGTTATGGCCATCACGAGATTTAAGTGCTTTGTTTCATGCTTTTTTATAGAAATGTAAAGTATTTGGCCTTCTACTCTCCTTCTGCTTTACCCAGACCTAACGACGTGGACGTAGAGAGTAATGTAGAATCTTTTTTCATTTTTTTTTATTTTTTATACTGTCCTATTCTTTTTATACATTTTTCCATTTTCTTTAAAAATGTTTATTAAAAGATAAACACAATTGCAAACCCATTTTTTATTACAGATATGTAGATGACACAATTTTATGCGTAGAAAAAAGTCATATAAACACAGTTCTCAACATCTTCAACAATTATAATGAACACTTCAAATTTACATATGAAATAGAAAATAATAATTGTATAGATTTTCTTGACCTGACATTAATCAAAGAAAACAATAGTATTATTACAAACTGGTATAGAAAACCAACTAATTTAAATCGGTTATTAAATTTTAATTCTAATCATACAATACAACAAAAACAAAATATTATTTAGAATTTAGTAGATAGGGCAATGATATTGTCACATAAACAGTTCCATAATCAAATTATTATTACAGAAATGCTGAAAACTAATGATAATCTTATTGAATTTATAGATACAGCAATAAATAAAAGAAAACACAATATTACAATTAAAAACAATGTTAAAATAGATAACAAAAATCGCAATATGTACCATATCACTACCTTATAAAAAAGAATTTTTCAATAAATGTTCTCGAATGCTAAGAAAATATAATAACAACACTATTCCATTAATTAATCACAAACTTGATACTATTATAAAATTAGAAAGACGAAACATCAAAATGGAGGTAGTTTGCAAGTTATCTTGTATTAAATTCCCGGCTATTTATATTGGAGAAACAAAACGCTACCTAAAAAATCGAATAAAAGAACATCAGAACAATAAAAATCCAGAAGTCGTTGTTACTGCACATATTTTAAATAATGTAAATCATAATTTTAACTGGGAAGATGCAAAAATAATAAATAAAGAACTTGTTACATAAAAAGACTCATTTTGGAAATGCTACCTATCAATCATCATAATTCGACGATTAACAGAATACAAGATACTCAACATTCAAACCGACAATATAGAAATATTATGAATATAGTTTAAAGAGACTAATGTATATAAACTATGACGTATAGTTTGTAAACACACACCTATTTGTTTTTGTATAAATACTGGTTGATTTCGTATCAAATGTTATTCGACGAAGCTCACTTCGGCTGTAACATTATATTCAATATTAAGGTAAAATTTGATTTGTAATTCACAAGGATTGTAAAATTTAATATAAATGTATTTAATTTTGTGCAATAAATTCAGCATCTGAAGAGGTCTGCAAATCTAGCAGACGAAACGTTGTGCACTTACATAAATAAATTGGATTTATTTATTATTGACCCTCAACAATCAACTATTTACTAATTCAACAATGGAGGCTGAAAATTACTAATTAAACAACTTGACAAGTTTTACATTCATAAGTGCTTCGACGTCTGGTTTTATTCATGAGACATAAACAGCAATTGCCTTCTTTCTTATTTCCTTGATCAATTTTCTTAGGAAAGTGTTTCCCAGTAAGTCGAGAGTCATTCGACTGACATGATTGACGCAAGTCATCAGAATTTATCCCCAGTAAGCCTCTCACCACTTCTAAACGAAAATCAGGATAAGAAATCTTTTTGTTAGCGGTACTTTTTATTTTATGTAATGCATGAAAATTTACCAGAACAAAATCAAGTAAGTGAAAAAAAAGTTTTCGATACCATATAGTAGATTTTCTAATCGTCTCTGCTAATGAAAGTTGTCTGTCTATGTTGTCAATCGCTCCCATATTTTTATTGTAGTCCTCTATGCATATTGGTTTTATAATATCTTTATTAGTACTCCAATGTTTCTTTAATGGTGAATTAGCCTCTCTTCCGAGTCGGTGGTCGCCTGTATGCAAGCGTTCTATAAGTGACTTATGTCACAGCAGGAATACGATTTTGTACCTGGTGTCTTTCTATTATACGATCATGTTGAAATACTGTTTGAACTACGGCACTACGTTGTTTGTTATTACGACACTGTTTGAAAACGAATAGATAAAAACATATGATCTGCTTATGTCATACGTGTGCTCAGAAATCAAGCATTATTCCCTATTCATTATCTTTTCTTCTAGAATAAATTTCTAGTTATAATTGTGCGATCTAAATTATGATGATGTATACGTTTCTAGCAAAAAGTATTTCTGTCATTTACTGGCAAACTACTTTCACGAGAATAGATTCAGAAATTTATCTGAATAATGACATTGACAGAAATGCGATTGGTTGAATGAGAAAATTCAGTGTCAATGATTCTCAAAAACATAAAAAATCAATTTTAAATATTTCCCTGGGTGTATTCTCAACCTGGCCTTGGAAAAATCTTCATCTCTCTTTTTATTTAATTTCAAAATGACGTACAACCCGAATTCAGTGACTCCAAAAATATAAAGATATATCTTTTGCAATGATTCAAACCATATTGCTAGGTTTGACCTTCAAATGACCTTCATTGACCTTGACTCTGAAGTGTTAAGGTCAAACCAACTTCAGATACGAATTTAACGCATCAATTTACTTAAGGATAAAGAGGTAACGTAGCATTCTGTTTTTGAGCCGATATATCGGCTTTCCGGCCCTTTAAAGGTTAAAAGAAAATTTAATGCATTTCTATAAAGCTGATACAAGAAAACCTAAATAAAATGTTATAAATTTCCATATAATTTTTCTATGGCGAGTTTGGTTATAGGAACAGTTGTCAATTTTATGGAACTATCATCATTTTAAAAGAGTTTGATTTTTCTTTGGTAAATAATACTATTTGTGGCGGCGGATAAAGATATACTTGCGTTGTAATTAGTGTGCGAACGGGTTGTATCACTTAGCCACATAAACATATACGTATATTGTTTACTCTTATACATTTTTAGTTGTTTGTTGAGTTGCTGTCCTTGAGTAGAAAAATTTTAAATCACAATATTAAAATAAGTAACATAGTAAAATTGTAACTTATTTAACTGGAATACTATTGCATTAATGAGTTATTAATAATGACATATTGCTTTTATATGTATGATTTGTAGGAAAAGTCTTACCTCATAACCTTTACAGACTTTTTGCGGAATATTAAAAACTAAATAAAAAACTTTTACAATTAAAAATTCTTAATTTTTTTTAATAGTTTATTTATAGTTATCATTACCTGTCTAGACAATCTTGCGTTGCTTCAGTAGATGGATTGTTATTAGGACAAATGTACATTTCGAAATAACCATGATGATTCGATGTAAGTTCTATTTCAATATCTATTTCCTAAAACATGATTTTATTCTGTAATATAAATAGAAAAATATTACGAAACAAAGTGACCGATTTAACAACTCAATAGAAAATTTTTTTGTGATTTATAGTTGATATTACAATATATGGTACGATTTCCATTTATGTTTTATTTGATTACCTTTTGTTTTCAACCAACATGTTTGTAATTTGGTAAATTGTCAATTATTGAGGGTTGGTAATAAATTAATCCAATTTAATTATTAAAGTGCACAACGTTTCATCTGTCAGGTTTGGGTACCTCTTCAGCTGCTGCATTTATGGTCAAAAATTATTATTTGTGTATTTTACATTATAATATGTCACACCGCACTGGCGATTAGGATGTGAGTTATGGTTATTAATGAATAGATGTAATATGTGACTAATAACACAGCCACACAAAAAAAGTCATAGGGTCTGGTAGTGAGAACTCCATATCCTTCAGTTTTTGGACACGCTCAATCCGAATCTGGTATCTGTTTTGCCCCATCACGCTAGGATCAAGGTCAATCCAAGGTCAAACTGAGAAAAACCATTGGAATCGACAATAGTGCCTTACCCGGTTTTTGAGGCTGCTGAATCCGAATCCGGTGTCTGTTTTGCTCTATCGCCTAAGGTTCGAGGTAATGATTCCGCAACAATGGTTCGGCTCGTCTATCTGTTGGTCTGCATTTTGATCTTTTTACCTTTCCTGTACCTTCATCCCGGGCACCTCCCCGTGGTGACGGCAGACAACAGAGTTCCGTCGCCATCTAAGTAAGTCCTAGGATGAAGGTTTTAATGCCGTCATGGCAGGTATAGGCAAGGCCAAATTTACGTTGCAGCGTGTCGAAATCCCAATATCGGCGACTGTTAAGGGTGCGAAAGCGGGCCCGCAGTCGTCGTCAAGCGACCCCAGTTCAACATCAGTAACTGACTTGGCTGACGTAGAATGTGCTACTACAAGTCACCAATCGCAGGGAGAGTTGCATGCACAATACTGTCCCGTAAATCACAATTGTGTTTGTTACATATGTACAAAATTTGAAGTTGAGCATTTACGAAAAACCATTGATGATGACATTAGTACTACCTATGAAGAACTGTTTGATGTAAAGATAGATCAAGGTTGGGTTCCACGCGTGAATTGCAACAGTTGCAGAAAGATGTTATACTCCTAGAAGAAAACCAAGAGTAAGCAGAATATAAAATTTTATATACCCTATTTTATATACGCTATTTGGCGTGAATCCGGAAAAATTGAGGAATGCTACTTCTGTTTGAATGAAAATAAAGGTTTTAATGTTAAAAATAAGAATAAAATCGTATATATAAATGCTAGATCGATAATACCTCCCGTTTCAAGGCAAAACATTGACTATACCAACGATATCGATTATCATTTATCTGGTGGTATAGAGTCAATTAGAATTGAGGAGTCTGCCGAAGAAATTGAATTTCCGAGTGAGGTTGACGATACTAGCGAATCGGAATGTTGAAGACCTAGGTTTACAAAAAATTGGATCAGAATATCTGGCTTTATTTTTGAAAAATAAAAATCTTTTGCAGCCTAAAACTAAAGTTTTGTTCTACCGAAAACGAGACTCGGAATTCCTTAAATTTTTTGTAATGGATAAAATGACTTTACATATCCTTAGTATTTTGCACCAATGTCGAAGGTGCCATAAATCAATTGAAAAAGAATTCGTACAAAATTAGTGATTGGAGGCTTTTCACCGACTCTTCAAAACAGAATATATATGCTCCGGTACCAATAGCTCATTCAACTGTCATACATGAAAAATATGTCAATATGAAAATTCTTTTGCAAAAAATTAAATATGTAAAATATTTATCGTAGATTTGCGGAGATTACTAGGGCAACAATCTGGATTTATTAAATATCCGTGTTAGTTGTATTTGTGGGATAGTAGAGATCGATCGCATCATACAAAGAAAATGGCAGGTAAGATCATCATTAATAACTACTGGGTCTTTTAACATCATTAATGAGCCTATAGTTGATCCGTCGCAAATTCTTATCTCCTCTTTACATACAAAGCTTGGACTGATGAAACAATTTGTTCAGGCTCTCGATAACACGGGTACATGTTTTCAATAGCTTCAATTATGCTCAAGATGTTCAAAGATAAAAATCTATCAATCTATTTATATTATATTAAAATTCATCCGTTCTCGGGTGTCCGGTGACCGGTGTACTGCGTCCATCCGTCGGGCGGTGCCCGATGTCCGGTATCCCACAAGTTGCAAGAATTAAACGTATGTGTGGAGTGGAAGGGTTAACGTCGAATACGACAACCACTAATGGGGATTTTCGGTTACGGAGAATAACAATATAACAACCAATCTCTATTCATCCGCCATTTAATTGCGTTAAAGGGTGGGGTTAGGATAGAGGAGTGTAAAATTTAAAAAATTCAAAAAATAAAATAGGGGATTCAGTACAGGTGAATAACGATATGACAACCACTCTTTTTTATCCCCTGCTTTAAAGATGAAGGAAGTAGGGGGGCAGAAAGATTAAAAATATAAGAATTCTGAAAAAACTTTAATGGGGGTTTCCGGTACAGGTGAATAACAATATGGCAACCAGTTTTTATTTATCCTCCATTTAATAGTAGATAGCGCTGGAGGGAAGAAAGGGGAGGGGAGGGGTAAAACTAGAAAAATTGTATTGTAGGGGTTTTCGGTACAGGTCAATAATAATATGGCAGCCATTTTTTTTATACACCATTTAATGGTAGATAGAGGGGGCAAAATTAGAAAAATATCAAAAATATTTTATAGCCGTTTTCGTTATAGGTGTATAACAATGTGACAACCATTCTTCTCTATTTTCCATTATAATGATGAGGGAGGGAGGAAGGGGAGAGGGAAGTAATTATTTGTCAGCTACGATGCAGAGATCTGAATTTTATTTTAATCACATATTATAGTGTTATACATATTATATTATAAAATTATAAAATAAAACATATACACTACCGCTCAAAAGTTTGGGTTCACCTAAATAAAAATTGACCCAACTTCAAAGCGTCATAACTTTGGTGCAAATAATGCTACAAAAACCTGCTACATACCGTTCAAAAGGTAATTTAAAAAGCTTTAAAATGACTTGGTGCAAAAATCTAATTTTTAATTTTTCATTTGCGCAAAAAACCAAAGTTTAAAACTGAAAAACTAAAAAAACAAGTCTCTTTATAAATGCCTGCATTTTTCAGGAAAAAGTGTATTTTTAAATGTTATATAATGTAAATTAAAGCATTTTTTAAGAGATTTTATTTTTATTTATTTATTTACGTATTTCTTCACGTAAATCTTTTTTTCTTTTACTTATGATGTACAAAATTTGATCGAGTAGCCTCCTCGCGGTGTACTAATCGTGGTAACACTAATGCCGACGGTTTCGCTTTTAAATCAGGAACGGATTTTCACATAAATGATATTGCCATTGTGTTTGTATAATGACCTTTAATGGGTTATTATGGGATATGGTTAAACTCTATATATCGTATCACAAGAGATCGTCAGACGACCTTCTCCGTAATGTAATAAAGCAAAACGAACACCGGATTCGGATTAAGCGTATCAAAAAAGTGAAGAGTATGGGGGTCTCACTACCAGACCCTATGACTTTTTTTGTGTGGTTGTGTAATTTATCAATAAAAATGATAAACTGAGTCGGGTGCTAGTAGCGTACTAACATATACGACGAATGTACGGATGCGCTCGCGTAATAAACACCGAGCTTAGTAAATCGTGCGCAAAATTGTAATTAACGGCTGGTTATAATGCGTTATAATATAATTTCATATTGTACGGTTACGATCGGCGATCGCGGTCTACAACGTATGCGAAGCATAAACGAAACCAGGGGGGGTGGAATAACTCGCAAACACACCCACGGGTAAGCTCGGCAAAACCGAAAAACTGTCCGGTGCACAAATTGCACAAACAATGATATCTATGCTCAGATGCTCGCTGTTTCTCATAGGTATAATTGCACAATCCATCCAAAAAATAAAATAAGCATATTATCGCACGTTTTTACGATAAGAGGTATCTGTAAGAGTATATGGCTTTTTGCACGTCGCGAGATCTAGCGAGAGAGAGAGAGAGAGAGAGAGAGAGAGAGAGAGAGAGAGAGAGAGAGAGAGAGAGAGAGAGATTGATAACGTATTTTATTTGTGTCAAGGTTCAATAAAAACCGAATGACACTAATGTTACATAAAACAGAATTGATTAAATAGCATTAAAATATAAAAAATCGAAGTATAAACTTATAATACATGCAATTTGCAAACATAGATAGATATGTAGAAACATAAACAAAAATAAATATATAAATAAAAATTAATATAAAAACAGTGTATAAATACTTTAAATCTCGAATTACAAATGAATAAAATTATATAAGCGAATAATATATTAGATATATACACAACATCAACATCAACTCAATGGTTTACCCGTTGCGATCGCAAACATCTCGAAGATACTTCATTAGACTAACTTTGAAACCGGATATACTAGATATATTTCTTAAATTTGCTGGAAGTTCGTTCCACAATTTCATTGCCGAGATTATAAAAGAAGATTTATAAGAATCTCGATTTGCAAGCGGTACGATAAAAACATCATCCACGCGCTTTGATCTGCGAACCTCATCATTTATAAAGGTTAACTGATCAAATAAGTAACTAGGCCTTTGAGTTGAAATCAACTTGTACAAAAAAAGAGCTAAAAAGTATTTGCGACGAAATTTTAATGAAAGCCATCCCAGGCGATCGTAATAGGATTGAAGAGATGCGTCGCGCTTAAGGTGAAAAACGAATCTCACCACAGTATTGCATAATCTTTGGATCTTGACCTCCAAATATTGTGGAAGATCATTGTATACAAGGCAAGCGTAATCAAAGAGCGGAACAATTAGCGATTTAATAAGTAGAACACGGGCCGCTTCGGGCAAACGAAAACCTTTATAGCGAAGCCGGTATAAAACTCCATGAACATTTGAAGAAATTTGCGCTATATGTACATTCCAAGAGAGATCACTTGTTAAAGTAACTCCAAGACTCTTGACCGATTTGGAGAGATGAACCTGAGTTTGTTGCAGAAATACTGATGGAATAACAAGATCTTTTAATTGTGTTGATATTTGAGTCGAAGCAAAGAGAATGGCTTTAGTTTTTCCGATATTTAGTTTTAGTCCATTATCGATCACCCAATCATAGATAGATTGAATATCTCTGTTAAGTTCTACTACTGTTTCATTAATACGAGATGGTCGACATTGGATATAGATCTTAAGGTCATCAGCGAACAACATGGATTTTGAATATTTGATGACTCTCATAATAGAGTTTATATACATCAAAAAAATTATAGGGCCTGGAGTAGATCCTTTAGGTACACCAGATGTAACAGGTAAGGAAGATGTAAGAGAATTGTCGAGATTGAGCACAGCCTGAGAACGCCCGGATATATAAGAATACAACCATCTCGCAGCTAATGGTGAAAAATTTAATTCTTTTAACCGTGTAATGAGAATAACATGGTCAATAGTATCGAAAGCCCTACTCATATCAAAAAGCACCATGAAGGTCACCATACCATGCTCAAAACCAGTACGAATATCATCTGTCGTTTTCAACAGATCTGCCTGAGTGCTAAATCCACCTCGAAAACCTGATTGATAAGGAGAAAGTAAAAAAGTTGCTTCAAGATAGTCGACCAATTGACTGGTAATGAGAGAATCAAATACCTTGGCAAAATGAGGCAACTGTGCAATCAGTCGAGTATCAGCCAATGAGTCCGAAACATTTTTTTTTAAAAAAGGTACAATTACAGATTTCTTCCAAAGAGTAGGATAATGTCCAGAATCTATAGATCTATTGAAGAAATCGACAAAGAAAGGAACCAAACTATCAAAAACATTGGCAAAGAATGATAATGACAACCCATCACAGCTGCGGCTTTTGGATTTTGGTAAAGTAGATTTCATGGCAGAGAGTACTGAATCTGGATCAACATGATGAAATGAGAATAGAACAGCATTATCATGGTATGGACGATTAATAATATCATTAAATTGTTCTATCGTATATGATGAATGACAACAAGCAATAGAAGAAAAATATTCGATAAGATCCTCTCCATTATAGTAATGCAATGGGAACTCCTGTTTAGGCTTGGTTAGACCATTGTTTCTTAACAATTTCCAATAACTTGCTGGATCAGTGGCGTCATTTAAGGCATTGATATTATAGGGGTTTCGGGCCATTTTTATCTCTATCTTAAGTTGTTTACGCATATCTTTATATTATTGAAGTAAACCATTATTATGCTTTCTTCGAGATTTTTTATACAATCGATCACGAGTTCTGCACTTTTCTTTTAACTCATGTGTGAACCAAGGCGCAGGTCGTCTTTTCAATGTACGATCAATAATTGGTGCATAGATATCTAGCAAATTCAATGCTTTATCTTTAAAAACATTTAATAATGAATCAACGTCATAAGAATCATTTTAATTATGATAATTCGGATTATTATTCAAATGAGATATCAGTGCTGCTGAAAATTCAGATGAATTAAAATTAGTAAATTTACGTGAAGGTAATGAAAATTGAGGCTTTACTGGTTGATCTAGTATGAAATCCATTACCAAAAAATCATGGCAATTGATGAAAGGAGATTGGGACTTGTAAAATCCTTTGACTTTGTCTTTAGAATCAACTATAATTACATCTAGCCAGGTACTGGATGAATCACGATGATGAGTAGGTCCAAAAGGAATCAAAAATAGATTTAACTCAGCAATTAAACCTCGAAGATGACATGAATAATAATTATCAACTGAAAGATCAGAGTTCAAATCACCCGCCAATACTATATCCTGATATAAATGTATAAAATCACCAAGTAGCTGGAAAAGGCCTGATAACACATGGCCTTTAGGACGGCGATAGACTGAAATCAGTAGAATTTTTTGATTAGAACCAGGAGACAATTCAACACAAAGATATTCAGTATTATTAATATCTGTATTCTCAGATTTAGAAATAATCTTAAACGGAATAGTGTTACGAAGATAACATGCTACACCACCTCCCTGTATAAACTCTCTCTTTCCACTTGATTTGATGTTACGAACATTTCTAATCAGAGTAAAGTTATCAATATTAAATAAAGATGTTGACTGTCTGTCAGTAAGCCATGTTTCAGATAATGATAACACATCGATGGATTCGTTAATAATAAAATCATGGATATCATTAGAATGATCCTTTAATGAATTGACGTTTAACTGCGCAACTCTAAGATGAGGATGAGAAGAAGACGACCCTGGAAGACGTGATTGCATATTATAATGTGGATTAGTTTCCACCTTTTGCAGTCAAATCAGTTTAGCTATATCTTGGAGAGTTGAAATGGTAATGATGTCAGAATGATCATTGCGCGTTGTATAAATTAAACCATTTCTTGACCATACATGCTTATAATTAGATTCACGCGCCCTGAGTTTGGTTTGCACAAGCAAACGATATAAAGCTGGAGGCAACATATTATATAATTTAATTACAGGACCATTTTCAGAGGCTGCTAAATCTGGCAGGAGGCGCTGATATATAATATCGCCATATTCCCGCTTTACCTTCAGTACATGTTCCTTAATATCATACGACTTAAATTTTACAATATATGATTTAAACCTAACGTGAGATGAAGAAGCAGATGAATTGTTTGCATCATGACGTTTAGGCTGAAATTGTCGAATTTCAATTATGTCATTTTCAAAACACGATAGATTTAAAATTTTTAAAATGGATATGATCAATTCTTTAGGCAGTAAAGAGCAATTGGACGGAATACCTGAGACCTTTAATTCTGAAGCAAGAGGTACCGAACACGTTGTTTTTATTTCTTCTAACTGTGCCTCAATCCTATTCATGCGAGAGGCATTTTCGCCTAGAAGTGATTTTAATGAATTTAATTGATTCGTTACTTCCTTATGATTTTGATTAATATTTGAGAAGATCATTGCCATTTTATCAGAGTCGGATAGTGAAGTCCAATCTCTAGGGATAGATTGAGCAGATGTTTGAGGCATGTCATGGGCTGATTCTGTAATAGATATAGGGCCAGAGCCATTAGAATTAGAGTTATTATTAGAGAAAGACATATCTAGCGGGCAGACTAGGCTATAACTAGAATCTGAACTTAAATTTATATCGATGTTACGAGATTTATCAAAAGTTAAAGAGTGACTAGATGGAGATATCAGTTTATCATTAAGATGTTCTTGATGTTTGCGATCGATAATACGGATAGACCTTACACAGCAATTATCGGCTGGTTTTTTAGAAATGTAAATAATTGCACAGCTTGGGTGAAAAAATTTACCACAAATCAAGCACCTACGATTTTCATTGACTATATTCTTGTTACATCTCGCGCAAACTGGCATTTGAAATGTCTGATACTTTACAGTATATGCAAAATAATAGAGCAAATATTAAAAGTAAGTGTAAATGATATCAAGCACAGTAAACAATTTTTTAACATTTAAGTAATATGAAAAAATAAGAATAAGCTATATGCTATTTTATCAACGTAATTAACGCAAATTGATGTAACATAAAATATCTTCACACTAAAAAGTCATAATTTTGATATAGAATCTTGGAACCGATGTTAAGTAAATTTTGATAGTATAACTTTAACAATGCATGTTAATCAGCTCGCCAATATACATGAAGCACAAAAAACGCATACAATAAACAATAAAAACTAAAAGAAAATCGTGAAACAATTATTAATCGTAATAATAATAACAGTAAATCGCAGGCTCACTTTTAGATTACTTTAGTAAAAAATATAGAGTTCGCGAGTCGGACGAAAAGAATAGTAGATAATTAAGATCATATAATAAAAATGAATAAAGCGCAATTTAACATGTAAATTGGTCGTAGCATAATATCGGATAAACTCCCCTTTAATTCACCGCAGTAGGCAGTCGTCACAACATAACCTAAAGACCATGGATCTTAAATGGATTTGATTTGTAGTATAAACATAATTTTTTGTAGCAAAACGCAAATGATGCTGCTAATAACGCACGTAAAACATTTATACCTCATACGCATTAAATAATAATAACTTTATCACTATTTTAATTTTTTTTATGCAATGCCTATAATTAATTAATTATGATAATCTTTGTGTATGTGCATATATATACAAAGTACAAAATAAGGTAAACTATTTAAAATATAAAATGCTTAGGATCTATCCATAGTATATTAAATCCAAAATTCTAATTAAATTTCTCAATAACCAATGCAAATTTCAATATTGTGCATTTATGTCGACAATCTCATAATAAATATAAAAAATTTCAAAAAATATAATATTATCATAAATATCATAAATATCATAAAGCATAATAATATCATAAAGATTATAAAGATTACTACATTGGTATAAATAAAATTACCATATTGAATTGAATTAAAGTTTTGATATTCAACAACTTTATCAAAAAAACTTAATAGTGTCGACATCTAATGATAAATAAGATAATATGATAATAGATTAGATTGTGTTATCACTAATCACACGCAATCAATATCTGTATTATCGACCGTCGGTACCGCACTCGCCACGTGTTGATTTATAAAATCAAGATAAAACTTAACCTAGAAATCGACACACTCTTCACTTTTTCTTTGATGCACTTGTTTCAACACTGTAACCAGTAAACTTGTATAAAACAGCACAAAATAGCACAAACAACGACGCTCCTCACTCTTACTGGGATATTGCTCGTTCTGGTCAGGAAAGGCGACGAATCCGCATAAAACGTGGTTCAAGAGCGTACAGCATTAGAAGTCACTCACGGCCAAATTAATGCAGTTGTATCCTTGCATTATAGTTTAAAACATACCGGCCGCAACGAGGACTTCTTTCTGTAATTTTCCTCCGAGGAGTATAAAAGAATAAATCGTTAAAATTCAAATAATTTGAGAGCTGTATATATGGCGATGTTAGCGCTTACCCAGAGAGATTGATTGAAAAGTTTTATTATGCCTAAGTTACAAGTAACCTTAAGGCAACAGAAAATTACATTATAATTATATAATTTTTGTAACAATATAAAATTAAATATAAAATTATAAAATATGGAAATATAATTAATAGTAAAACATTAATAAATTAACGGCGCAACCAATAGATAACAATAATTGATATAAAACAATAATTAATAACTTACAACTAGTAATAATAAGTATCGCAAAATAATCCCATAGAACGTAAAATTACACAATATCATTCGCCCTCAAATGCTCGAATAAACGATTCTTAAATATATGAACACTAGTGGCAGTGAATCCCAAAAATCCATCGCTTGGATTGTAAAAGACTTTTGATAAACACTAGTGCTAGCTTGAGGTCGCTGAAAGGATGAGTAAGTTAAACGTTCGGAGCGACGTATATCACTATAGGGTGGAGGGAACAAAACCTGGAGATAATCAGGTCTCTTATTTGTTAGAATTTGGTAAGTAGATAACCCTAAAAAATATTGACGCCTCGCAGCAGCCGATAACCAATTTAGCTTAGTATAGTACGGATCTAACTTCGCGTCCTTTCTAAGGCAGAAAATGTACCGTACACACATATTGAGAAGACGCTGAAGCTTCAAATTCAGGTAATCTGGTAAGTCGCCAAATACTAGACAGACATAATCAAAGTGAGGCATAATTAACATCCAATCGCTTAATAACCAATCGCTTGCGCATAGTGACAGACAGGAAATTACCCCTATTTCGCAATTTATGTAGAACACCGTGCACAGATGAAACTACTCGTGATACATGAGAATTCCACTGAAAATTTTCAGTAATAATGAGACCTAAATTCTTAACAGTATTAACGTATTCGATTCGATGACCATCAACAACAATTGGTGATAAAAAATTCCTATCTATCAAGCTATGCTGCTGGGAAGATCCAATGATAATTGCCTTAGTTTTATTAAAATTAATATCCAGTCCATGAGATCTAGCCCACTCTGACACCCTACCACAATCATAATTTAAATTCAAAATACAATTATTAATATTAGATGGAGTACAATGGATATAAAGCTGTAAGTCGTCAGCAAACAGCATTCCCTTACAATAAGTCAACACCTTCATAATTGAGTTAATAAAGGCAAGGAATAACACTGGACCAGGGGTAGATCCTTGGGGAACACCCGAAGAGGTGTTCATAAACAAAGAAACTACATTACTAAGATCAACAACAGCCTGTGAACGCCCATTGAGATACGAGTAAAACCAATCAATCACCTCGTTATGAAAATTTAAACTTTTTAAGCTTTTCAATAGTTCGAAATGACTAATCGTATCAAAGGCTTTTTTAAAATTGAACAGGATTAATATTGTCATCATTCCATTTTCCGGCAAGCAGAAAGACAAAGCAGCGCTAACCGGATGTACTGTCACACACTGAAAACAGAAAACAGGGTAATCCAACGAATATGGTGTCACATGAATCTCACTCAATTGATCCAATGTGCAAGGTGGGTGGCGATTTGCTACTAAGGTATAATGCTAGAGCAACTCTTCAGCGTCAAAGAACTTCAAAGGAGAAGTAAATGAATTACTGACTAATCCAATTTTATGTAAAAGGCGCCAGCCACGCGATTGATCTGAGGACACTGACAACTCATGTTCGTAATACTTATCCTTCGCAGCCCGAAGTTTGCGCTTTAGGTCTTTACGAACCATCTTGTACTCAGCTAACAAAGCAGAGTCACTGTGCCGCTTTGAAGTCTTGTAAAGGCGATCTCTCTCCTTACATAACAATTTGAGATCACGTGTCAACCACGGAGCTGGCCGTGGGCGTATTTGACGTGTAACAAACGGCGCTGAGATATCTAAGTTTTTCAATAAATGGGACCGCATTACATCAAGGAACGAATCAACCGTCCAAGACTCCAATGGTAAATCACGTAAAGTTAATAAATCAGATCTAATAGAATTTTCAAAGCAGACTGGAGAAAAGTGCTTAAAATCGCGAAATGTATAACTAACGTGGCTGGTAATCTTAGAACTTAAACGATAATCAATTATAATAAAATCATGCCCATTTATAAAGGGACTCGATGATTGTTTAGTGGCAGCAATCTTTTCCTCAGAATCTACAATTATTACATCCAGCCATGTATCCGTCGTATTTGAATGATGACTTGCATTGAAGGGAACTAAGTAAAAAGCGTTCTCACGAATCAGATTCCTGAGATGAACTCCATAATAATCATTAGTAAGCAAATTAGAATTTAAATCTACAGCAATTATAATATTTTTGTACTTATGTGCTCGATCCTGAACAGAATTGAAAAATTTACTTAACACATGCCCTTTAGGTCTGCGATAGACTGAAGCGAATAAGATCTTCGAACCTGCAACACACAACTCAAGCAACAAATACTCAGTTTCATTTAAGATCTTTATTTGAGGATCTTCAATCACGCGAAATGAGAATTATCATGAATATAGCAAGCGACACCTCCACCCTGCATGTAATCGCGTTTACCAGTAACTGACAGTAAACCCCTATCATTCCGAACTAAAGTGTAATTAGTAATATTAAAAATTGAACTTGGGCGAATTGGGGTTAACCACGTTTCTGAGACAGATAACACATCTATTTTCTCAGATTCAAGCAGAAATTCAAGGTCAGCATGGTGGTCCATGATGGAATTCGCATTAACCTGAGCAACACGTAGAACACCAGGATCAGGTAACGAGTGAGTCGCAATGTCATCGGTCAGCCATTGCAAACCCTCTACCTCTAACCTCAGAGGATTTAAATTTTACAATAAACGATTGCGAAATTGCTTGAGAACGTTGATCAGGCATGGAAGTCTCACCTGAACCATTGCTAGAAGAAGCTGCATTCCTATTCGTGCCAGGATTAAATGGTCGTGTACTTAATATATCCTGCTTTAAGTGTTCTAATTTCAAAACATCAAGAAGTTTAGCGGCCAATGAATCTAGTGGAACTGCACAGGAGGAAGGAATCCCAGTAACCCTAATCTCAGAATTTGGCACACCCCTGACATAAAAGTTCTTCAATTGTTGAACTTCAGCTCGTAAAGCAATGTTTTCCGACTCCAAGGCGCTCATACGATCATTCTGAGATTCTAGACTTGCACAAATGGTATCTAACCTAATATTTATAGAGTCGGTATTTCTCTGAGCACTAGAGAGAGAGAGAGAGAGAGAGAGAGAGAGAGAGAGAGCATGCACGCATGCGCCGCGATGGCCTGAATGCGGTGCGTACGAGGCCTTACGCCGAGTTCGGTTTAATAATATGAGTGACTGTGTAGGTCAACTGAAGAATTAAAAACGACGTTGGAAACCGGGATTTTCAAATAATATATAACTGTCCTTATGCTGTTCTTCGGCTAAACAAGTCACGACGATTTCTTAGGTATTTGTCAGCTGAGCCGATCGACGGCGACTTACTAAACTATAAAACTTCACTATCAAAATTCGTCACTAAACATATTATTTTAACCGTCTCGTGACTTGTCACTTGGTATATGGAAACATTCCTTCATGAAACCCACTTTTAATGTACGTTCGTACTCTCCTAGCACACTGGTAGGAGAGTTTATCGCCCCTTGTGCACAAATAATAATAATGAAATTAAAGGCATGGAATAAACCTAAATCCATACAAATAAAACTGTTTCTTAATAGTTATATTTATATACTATTCTATTAATAAAAATATAATTTTATAATGATTTTTAGCTCTTACAATGTAAAAATTATCAGTACCTAGTACATTAAAAAATTTTCTGTGTAAACATGAATGATTCTAATTATTTAACGATTAATGAATTTTTCTTTTTTATACCAATTATTTTAAACTACAATAAAATTTCTGGTTTAAATTTTATTTGTAACATGATTTAAGAATATAATGCATAGAAAAAATAAACCTTGTAAACTTGTAATATAGAACATATTTAGAAAACACTGAAAATTAAATAAAGACTGCAATACAATTTATGCAATAAAGTAGAAATGCAATTATTTGTTAAAATGCAATTTTGTCATAAATTAAATTACAGGTTTGTAACGGATTTGCTATTTTTAATAATGCATAAAATAATAACAATTTTACTACCGTTAAATCCTTTACTTAGCGAACGCGAAATAAAATAAAGAGCAGATCAAATGAGTGAAAATACGATATTTAATTTAAAATAAAGGCAATAATATATTATAAAAAAAAATAATAATAATACACGCGTGCCGCTGCACGTTTGCAGCTCTGGCAGCGTTTGCATACGCTGTTGAACAGCTGCTGCGGCTTCGCTGTCGGCGACGGCTCGATCTTCGGTTTTACGCAAGCTTTTCGGCGGAACGGGGTTTCTTCCCATATTTAGGAAAGCAGGACTTGCGCTAGTAGAATCTTACACGGCGGTATTATACGCGAACATGAGCTCAGCGATGTGAGCGTCCCATGTTGTATGATTCGCCTCTATAAGCGAAGTAATCATCATTTTTATCGTGCGATTAAGGCGAAATCGTAGAATGAACCACGCCGTGTTCAGCTAAGAATTGCTCCATGGCAGCCTTCTTAAACTCCGTGCCATTGTCGGAAGGAAAAACATCAGGCACGCCGAAACGCATGAAAACGCGCTCATTCAGCTCACGTCGAATGGTATGCAAATTAGCTTTCCGTATAGGGATACACTCTATCCAACGAGCGAATAAGTCCATGAATATTAAAAGATATTCAAACCCAAACGCGAAGTAACACGTTTTCCCATGAGACCCGCAGGAGACTTCTGTGGCACTTTACATTGCTGGCAAATCGAGCAATTCCGCACAAATTCAGCGATACCTTTAAGCATCGCAGGCCAATAATAGTATCGCGCTATCCGCTGATACGTTTTGTTTCGGCCAAAATGTCCAGCAGTTGGCTCATCATGATTCTCGCAGAGAATTCGTTGGCGTTTCTCCTGCGGTATCGCTAGATTCCAAGCGTCTTCGTCTTCGAAATAGTCATCGATTAAAGGGTCAGGCTTATAATGATACAATCTGCCTTCAAGCACCTTCCAGTCCTGATATTTTTCCGGATTTCCGCTGACATTCGCAAGCTTTGCGTATACCACTCATCTTGAGTGTCGTACGGCAAACTCACTGTAGCGATGTCGCAATGCGAGTCATCTTCGAATACATGAGAGAGGGCATCAGGCACAACGTTAAGAGACCTTTTACGATGTTCGATCTCATAATCGTAACTTTGGAGCTTAAGTGCCCAATGCGCTAAGCGTCCAGTAGGGTTACGCAAGTTGCACAGCCATTTTAAACTGCTGTGGTCAGTTATAACCTTGAAGCGATAATTTTCTACATATGAGCGGAATTGTTCCACGGCCCATAATACAGCTAAGCACTCACGTTCGGTTAACGTACGATTGGCGAAACTAAGTACTCGCTCTTCTCCATCGATAGATTGCGTTAAAACCGCTCCTAAGCCAGTGTCGCTAGCGTCAGTCTGAATAACGAACAGATGCTCGCTTTGATTTGTTCAAAAGCGAACTGTTGTTCCTCGCCCCACTCAATTTTAACGTTATTCGTCGTTAACTTTGTGAGCAGTTCCGCAAGCGTAGCAAAAACCTCTAAAACCCTCCTTTGCCATGAAGCCATGCTGAGGAAAGAGCGTAGCTTTTTGAGGCTAGTTGGCGTGGGATAATCCACGATCGGCGCTATCTTGTCCGGATCGGGGCGAAATCCATCGCGATTCACCAACACACCGTGATACTTAACCTCGCTGCGGTAAAATTCGCTTTTCTCACGATTTATCGTAAGTCCCGCGGCGGAAATCCGCTTTAGGACATGCTTTTGAGGTGCTCTTCGAACATCTCGGTGACTATAATGACGGTTCAAAATCAGGGCCTATCACCTATTTATCAACTTTTGAAACGTAGCGGGCCCCCCTGCCACACCGTACGGCATACGAGTAAACTCATATAAGCCTAAGCCAGGCACCGTGAAAGCCGTCAGATGTTCCGATCCCTTCTTTATCGGAATCTGATGGTATGCGCTGCTTAAATCCAGCGTGCTTATGTAGTGTGCCCTTTGGAGTTTACGCAGAATAACCTCCATATAGGGAGGCGGATAAGCGCATGTCTTCGAGATGGATTAAGCTTACGGTAGTCGATGCAGAATCTGTAGGTACCGTTACATTTCCGCACCATGACTACTGGGCTCGACCACTCGCTCGACCACTTGAGCTTGCATCTCTTGCTCGATCCTCTGAGACACTGGATAATAGCGCTGTTTGATGGGACGCGAAACGTCCACATCAATTTCATGCACAGCTAAGTTAGTACAACCTAGCTTTGCATTCGGAGCAGTCAAACGCTTTTCCAACAACTCATTGAGTTATTTGCGTTGTGCTTCGTCAATATCTGCTAAGCCAATGGCAGCTAATGAGCAGGCCTCACCAATATCGATAGCAGATACTTCAAGCTGAATTGCATCAGCCACGTTTTCAAACAGCAACTGATTTTCACGCGGTAACAAAACAGCGTTAAATGCACGAATAAAATCGGCACCGAGTATACAATCCAAGAATGGCGTTCATTCGCTAAATCTAACGGCAGCTCTAAACGTCTAAGTATTGGAGCACGTTGACCGTTAGCGAGTCGTGCACCTGGTCCAATGTATGGCGTTAACGGTTGTCCGATGGCTGATGCAATTTGCAAGCCTACGGAATTAATAACTGTGCGAGCCACCCTGAATCGTACAAAGCGCGTACGCGGAATCCACCGATTCCGATCTGCAGCCACCAGCGAGTAAACTGTGGAGTTTCTTCCTCAACTGGCGCTTCGACGCGGGAATCGCAAAGACCTTTTTCCGCTGATTGTCTATCACTTTCGACAGGCAAAAGCGACGGCATTTACCCCGTTTGCGTACTTACTGATGGAATTTCATCCACATCAGAGGTCTCGCTAATAGTTGGGGTGGTAGGAACCTTATCTACACGCCCCTTTTCTTGTTTCCCAAGCACTCAGGACAATCCGTCTTGATATACGCGGGCCAACCGCAGCAATAGCAGTACACACGGTCCTTGGGACCTGCTTTCTTATCGCGGTTGCGAATACGCGCAGATTTTCCATTAGTGTTGAATGATTTATTTTTACCGTCACTTTTTCTCTCGATATTAGTCACGCCAGATGGCTTACCAGAGACATTATTTGCTCCTTTCGACGCACCTGGTTTATATGAGTTACGCGCGTTTTGGTATTTCTTATTAGCAAAATTCGCAAAAGAATACACATATTTGTTAAATCTATTATCTAGCATCTTCTCCAAGAGTTTGGCCAAATTTACCATCGTAGGTTCTGCGTACTCGCTACTTTTACCGTAGCATCATCGCTGGTAGCTTTTCCGCCCTTCTTACCTCTGGCATCTGGCTGTTTATATGCCATATAACGCAGAACGCTCTTTTCCGGCGGCGAAGGTGCGGGAAAATTGCGCTCTTCCTCAATAAGCTCTTTCCTCTGACGAGCTAGCTGCGCAAGCTTATCGAAGCTTGTAACCTATTCTTTCGGAACTAACTTCCGAACAGACGGCAACATGTTAGCATAGAACATGTCTAATTGAAACTGCGTACTCGGAGGCGCATCCATTCTGCTAAATATGGTTAACAAGCAGCAAATGTAATCACAAGCAGGCTCTTCTCTACCCTGCTTGCGTGCTTGCGCTTCCGACATTAAGCGCTGCTGTAATGTTCTGCTCAACGCCATAAGATCGTCGAGCAGTATTGCAAGAATCAGCCCAAGTATTCCAATTTTTCCACGATTGGCGATACCAATGTAGCGCTACGCCAGTTAACAACTCCGAGAAAGCATTCAGTAAATCTGCGTCGGAAATTGCGTTAACTTGCGACGTTCTTCTACGCGCTGAATATATTCCTCGATGCTTTCGCGTTTTTCGCCAGAAAACTTAATACTCCACTGACGAACAGTGCAACCTACGTCGCGTGACTGTATAGGCGCTTTCGCCGACATATTCGACAAGAGTTGCGTAAGCTGATCACTTGTAACTACAGGCACATCCCCCTTCCAGACTCATGCCAATCCGCAAGAGCTGGCCAAGACAGAAACTGACGTATGTCGCTTGACCTGGGAGTCGGAAAACACGGAGCGTTTGCGTTCAAACGTGGAACCGAATTAATTTCCGCTTGTGTGTGCGTTGACGCTTGAGGTATTTGCGGATACTTGTCAGCTACAAGGTAATTTAAATTAAACGTATCCTAAAAATTTACACTTTTGCGGTTTTTTCGCTGCTTTTGCGCCGCAATTGAAGTTTGCGTCGGAAGCTGCGTACTCGTCGCAAAATCCGCTAATTGCTGCCTTAGAGAATTTAATTCCTTCTTTTGTTGAAAACTCAACTTCAGGGCTAACCCCCTTGGAACGTTTTAAATTGCGCCATTAGCTAAAGCACATAAAACGATATCATTATCTACTTTATTATTTTCTTTTGAAGAAAATACCGTTTTTGGTATCGCACCTCTTGATTGTAAATGCGTACTCGCTGCTTGCGTTGTCGAGTACGTAGTTGTAGTAGCGGTCGTTATCATCGCAGTCGGTATGATAGGAATTGGTCTTACCGGTATAGTTGTGTTAAGCGTTTTTGTCGAAGTCAATTCAAAATTTGATCTAAAATTATTTTCGGCGGTGTTTTCTACCGTGTTTTCCGCAAGGTTTCCCGCGATATTTTCCACATTAACCTCGCTATGCTGCGATTCCGCATCGGAATCGGCATGCTAATAGTCATTTGACTTTGAACTATTAGCAAGTGGAGAGAGTCCGCTCTCATCCGCTTGATTGAGGTTATAAAATTGTCTGTGCGCAATCTGTGCTTGCGCTACTTCGCTAAATTCTGCATGTTTCAAAACGATGCAGAGTCTTTGTTCGCGACGAGTCCGCCACACTAAATCATTCTCATTAGTTGACTGGACGAAATCCGCGACTGTATAATCTCCGCGTAAACACCTATATAACCTATACACACGTACAAAGGGCGTACCGTCACGCGTCAATTCTAGCTGATCAAGTACAGAATCGAATTGATCGATTGTTCCTTGGATCTCGACTCCGTACGTTTGATCGAAATCACACTCGTTTATACACGCCATTTTGAATTATAAAAATCAAATAAAATTTAAATTTTAGGCCTTATTGGCAAAATAAATTCTTACAATTAAATAATTTATCAAACAATTTACAAAATAATTGCAAATCGCTATTAAATTATACGCAAATTCGCTTAACCACCTTAAATTTAATAAAATTAACTAATTTGTAAAAAAACAAAATATTACAAATCTGCAGTTTGTTAAAATTAATTTTCCAATTGTTTACAAAAATAGAATTAAATTGAATTAACAAATTTAATATTTGAAGTTTGAAAGAATTTAAAAACAAATTGTTTAAAGATAACAATTGTTAAAAAAACAAAATTTTGAATTGCGAAGAAACGCTATAAAAATTATTTGAATAATTTAATAATAATAACAATAAAAAAAATTAAATTGAGTAATTAATAAATCAATTTAACCGATGCGGTGGTGGAGTGGTGGAAACGCAACTCGGCCGATCGCGAAAGTTAAGCAGCGCTGAGCACGGTTAGTACTTGGATGGGAGACCATTCTCGTGCGGCTTTCATGATCGGTTAGGTGTTTTTTCACATTCCACAACGCGAGCGGGAGGTGTGGAACGTTCTGTTTCGGTGTCATGGCCTACGCAATGCGACTTTGACACCCAAACAGAATATTTCGAAAACACCGAGTCATCTCGGGTGAGGTTTTCCCTGCTTCACAGGTTTCCCTCTCCCACGGGCAGAACCCCGGGCAAATGAGAGATGGTTGGGGATTAAAAAAGGTGGGGAAAAAGTATTCACACAGAGGTGGTGGGTGAACGCCGTTCAAGTCCTCCAGGCGGGGACAAACGGCAGGAAGTACCAGAAAATTGGCACAAAAACTAGTAAATAAAAAAAATATATAATAAATCAATTTACTACATTTGCGCATACGCTTACATACACATACATACATGTACCGCGATACGCTACAATACTTTTATCTTTACCGCGTATATCACACACACACTTACACGCACGCACGCGAAATAGACTAAATCAACTTAAATTGCGATTATATGGCTTACGAAAAATTATTAAAAAAGAAACAATAATTTTATTTTCCGCGGCGTCGCTAATAATTATTTAAATAAACAAATAAATAATAAAGAAAAGACGAAATAATTAAATTCGCGATACGCTAAAATTGGTATTCAAAAGAATATTTACGAAATGTATAAAGGTTACAATATTTAAATATTATTTGTAGCGTAAACACCGCGAATCAGCGCGGAACGTAAATAATGCGTTCACTCGCTCTCGACATGCTCGAAATAAGATCTTAATTTTACACGTATATAGACTGAATTGAAAATTTTTAAATATTGAAAATTAATTTTTGAGACTATTAATTATAAATATTACGCGTATCGCTAATCACCATGCACGTTGGGCGCCATGTAACGGATTTGCTATTTTTAATAATAATAAAATAGTAACAATGTTACTACCGTTAAAACAATAGTATCATTATGCGATCAGCCGCTCAGTATTAATACGAGTCTATAAGACACGTATAGGCGGAGGCAGCGGTATCCTTTACTTAGCGAACGAAAATAAAGGGCAGATCAAATGAGTGAAAACACGATATTTAATTTAAAATAAAGGCAATGTATTATTAAAAAACAGAGATAATACACGCGTGCCGCTGCACGCAAGATCGCAGGTCAATACGCGAGAATAATATAGAGAGAAAGAGAGAAAGAGACTACAGAGTTAGCACTTACAATACGTGAGCTGCGATAGATAATGAAATGACCGGACGAAGTCTGCGTAGTCGCTTCTTTCCTCGACTTCCTGGGCTGCCTCGTCCCTGAGTAAAAACACTACGGATTCACATGGGTCACCAGCACAGTACCAAGATCACAAGAGACACGAGGCAATAAAAATAAAGGAAAAAAAAACTAAATGTTTCTCTCACAGTTGAAATTAGTTTCTCGCCGGTTGCGATTAGTCTCTCGCCGGTTGATATTAGTCTAACGCCGGTTGTTATTAGTCTAAGTGCTCTCGCACTTACAAACCGAAAACTCTCTCTTTTTCCCTACTTTTGCCTTTAAGAAGGTGCGGGAGAATCGCCGCAAAATCATCGAACCTGTAACAGCTGTAATTATTAGTACATAGGCTAAACAGAGAGAGAGAGAGAGAGAGAGAGAGAGAGAGAGAGAGAGAGAGAGAGAGAGAGAATTTAGCGAACAATATAATATAATCAAATATTATACTAATTTGTTACAGTTTATAGATATATTATGTATTTGATGGATATTATATTTTTCACCACACGTAGACCGAAAGTACCACATTCCCTCCGGGCACCGAAAGAGGAATGTGTTATTTTCGGCCTACTGGCGCTAAAAAATAGTATACATCCCACGGGAGGTAAAATGGTCACCCCATAGCACATGTTTGCCACTCTCGCCTTCGGCTAGGGTGTCAATTTACATGTGCATATATATATTTAATACTTATCTCCAGATTCATGAGATTAGGATAGGTTAAGTTTATTCAATAATATTTTATTTATTTCGGAAATTGAGAGTTATTACATTCGAATGAGATGTCAAGTGTATTAAATGTGTGTGCACTTGCTTAGTTACCAGCTAATAGCACGCGTAGCGAAAGAAATACCAGTGGCTAAATGTCATTCTTTTGCCATCGAAAACAGTGGCGAAACTACGTACTTTCGACCAGGGCATCAATTTAGATTCAGTTTTTAGTAATATCTTTAATTTGAAAAGTAAAGGATTTAGTTCGTGAGAGGCCGATATTATTATATTCATATACATATTGCCGAACGATAAAATTTTGTATCATATAACTCGCGACACGGTCTAACACGTCGCACTCTGGCTGGTAGTTTTTCCCACCACCAGAGGGAGACGACTATCTCTCTACACTCGTTGGAGAGATCGTCGTCTCTTTTCTATATATATAGCCGCAGAACATCTTGCTGGCGTCGCAGATCATCTTGCGACAGGCGTCTAAGGTAGAATCTCAGTAAGGAATCTCCAGTTCCTTACTGAGGAGTCCAAACTGGAGATCGAGGACGAAACGCCTTTAATTATTTTGAGAAGGCCGTGCTCTGGGAAATTCCACCAACCATAATGGACACAGAGTACAATGTGCCTGCTTTATTCAAAAGTAAAGGATTTAGTTCGTGAGAGGCCGATATTATTATATTCATATCTTTAATTTGAGTTGGTCTTCTCGTTATAGTAGTAGTTTTTCAACCTCTAGTCATAGTGTTTTGCCTGACCAGCAATCAGATGTATTCAGTCTGTTGTTGTCATTAGATATAAGTTCAAACATAGTTACAAGCATGCAATCATCTAGTCATAACTCTATCACTCATAATGTCATATCTAATAATGCAAGTTCATTAAATTCCTTAATTTCGGATACCATGTCATCACCTAATTTGTTCGCTACCTCACCAAATTCATTTAGCATGTCATCATCTAATTTATTTTCCATTTCATCTAATTCGCATATTTCTCATAATTTTCATCCAGCTAATAGTTTCTTATTTCCATCTTCATATACACATGTTTCGGCTTATGATGACAGATCTCAGTCTGTCTCATTGCTGATTTCTCATCTTTCGGCATCAGCCCTCTCCACATTTGATGAACTAGCGCCTTGTAAGCTACTAGTCATTGGGAATAAGTATAAGCCATGGGTTACAATGGAGACCAGGAATCTGATTAAAGCTAGAAATTTGGCTTTTAAGACTTTTCAAGTCTCACGACATACAGCTGATTATGAAAGGTATAAGATTCTAAGAAATAGAGTTTCTAATATGCTTGATAGCAATAAATACAAATATCTTTCTGATAAACTGTTGAATGCTACAGATCCTAGGGCTAAATGGAGAGAGCTGAAAGGGTTGGGATTGGGCACTAATCTGGGTTCATCACCATTAGAATTTTTTACCTCTCAGCAATTAAATGTCCATTAAGCATCTGTTTCGAATCGTCTTGCACCTCTTCCTCCATCTTTTCTTGATTCACTGTTTCAGGTGAATAAAGGTGATCGTATTACTCCTGCTAGATTTGAGTTTGATACCATACATTCTAGAGGAGTTCAGCGTGTTCTTGGTAGAGCAAAGTCGAGGGCTATGGGGACAGATGGGTTATCGATAAAAATGCTAAGACTCTTAGAATCGCAATTAATTCCGCATTTAGTTGAAGTCTTCAACGAGTTATTAATAATTGGATTTTTCCCGGAATGTTGGAAGCGAACTTTATTTTTTCCGCTGGCGAAGTCGAGCAGGATTCAAACTTGTTCTGATACTAGACCGACAGCCAAACTCTGCGAGATCTCGAAACTTTTGGAACGTTTAGTTCATTTTCAGTTGTCGTCTTATTTAGAAAACTATCAATTATTGAATCCAAGACAAGCTGGTTTTCGCAGAGGTCATAATACGCAGGCTGCGCTTTTAGAGGTCCTGGTTGATATTAGAAGGGCTACAGATTCCCGAATGATAACAGTGTTGGATCTGTTCGACTTCTCAAAAGCGTTTGACTCTGTTGTACCACATGGGCCGCTTCTGCTTAAATCGCGTAGGTTGGGTTGCACTAACACTGTTCTGAGATGGTTTTATCATTATTTAGTAGGTCGTACGCAGGCGGTTGTGGATGATTTGAGTGGTTGTTCGGATTGGCTTGGGGTGAACTCGGGAGTGCCACAGGGCAGTGTATTGGGTCCATTATTATTCTCCATCTTCGTTAATGATTTTCCGGATGTCCTTCAATTTAGTATATGCATGCTTTACGCTGATGACGCCCAGGTTTATCATTCTTTTCTACCAGCGGATTTTGAGATGGGTGTGCATCGAATTACACAGGATGCGAATGCGGTTGCTTCTTGGGCAGTATCAAATGGTCTTGCTTTGAATGTAAACAAAACAAACGTCATGATCCTAGGCAGTCAGGCATATGTTTCGCGAGTGGATCTGACTGTTGCTCCCCGAATTTAGCTGTTAAATGCCTATTTGGATTACGAGAATGAGGTTAAATCGTTGGGTGTTTGGTTGTCACCTACCCTGGACTAGTCAAAGCAAGTTCTGTTAATATCGCAGAGGGTCCATGGGGTCTTACGCTCATTGCGGTTCTATAGGAGGGCATTCTCTCAAATCACTAGAAAATATGTTTTGGAGACACTTATTATGCCTCATTTTGATTATGCGTGTGCTGTGTATAATAATATTGATCAGGTGCGGAACTTAAGACTTCAGCGACTCCTTAATGCGTGTGTGCGATTTGTATGGGGAACTCTGCGTAGACGGGATAATGTAACACAGTATAGATTACATTTGCGATGGCTGTCAGTCGAGTCTAGACGTTTATATTTTATTGGATCATTGGCTTGTAGTGTTATTGCTCGAAATTCACCTCATTATCTTGCTGAACATTTCATTCAAATCAACCATGCAGTAGATCATCTTAGATATTCTTCTCGTTTTCCTCCTAAACCTTAACCTATCTTCCTCCACGTACAGAATCCTTAACTAAATCTTTTATAATAACTGCCTCTAAATTGTTAAATTCATTTCAGTTTAATTCATTCATTCCATTTGATCCATCGCGTATTAATCATTTTAAATGATCCTTATTCGAGCATTTGTTTAGGCTTGACTGTTCAGCCTGGGAGGACAGAGTTGTTCGTGAGAATCTTATATGTCCTCAGATTGTTTAACGGTAGGCCGATTTATGCTGCGTAAGATTTGAGTTTATTGTTTTATCTTTATTATTGTATTTTATATTATGGCTTTATTGTTAATTTTATCTTTTTACTAGCGTAGTTATAAGCGATGAGAATTATCTTTTGTTATTGCGCTAATTTTGTTATTATTACTATTTTTGTTATACCTATATTTGTTTATTGTAAATGCTTATGAAATTTTTTGTAATAATGTGTTAACGGGGTTTCTACCCTTATAAACCCAATAAAGTTTTATCTATCTGTCTATCTCTTTCTCAAAACTCATCCCGCTCACTAATTTCGCCGTGACACCGCTCGCGCGCGAAAAGATGGCCGACAATACCTAATAATTTTAAATCGGTGAGGATGAATCCGTACGTCCTGTCACGGTCGCCATTTGTATCGTGGCATTCACTTGCCCGGTAAACTTAATTATTTTTAATAATTAAAATTAACCGTTGGGCCGCGTTGCCCAATACCGGCTACAAAATTAATTTATAATCGCAAAGATGCTCGCTGTCGCCAGGAACACGAATTCGCTGCGACGCACGGTGTGGAATATTCGGGCGATCCTCCTTGCCTCGACTTGATTAGATTTAAATTTAGAGGATGTCGGCGGGAGCGGGGGGAATAATAAATACACAAAAATAATTAAAATAACAGAAAGGAATGATTTATTTTAATTTAATTAACATGGCTATCCAGGCCTCGTGTCGCTGCAATATATACGCACGGGCGGAAGTCCCTGGAAACCTGTCGGATCGAGATCCTCGCCTGCGACAGGTTTTAACTCCCAGGAACCGCTGTTCGAGTACCGGCGTACCCGAATACACTCACGATGTACAAACACACATGGGAGGAAGGGTCACGATATTAAATTGAAGCACTTACCGGTAACGCTCCTCGGGGATGGCCCAACCGATCCTCGGCGACTGGTCGACCTCCTAGACAAGGGGACGACCGGTGGTTGAGGTGGTGAAGGCGGCCCTTGCCGCGGCGAGTGAGTCGCGATCCGCGGTATGACCCGCGCACGAATCCGTCCTTCGACACACACAAACACTCAAATTCACAATACACGTATAAGTCCACCCACCCTGTTGAAAAAAATCATATGAAATTTTCACCTAAAATTTTCATCTGATAATTTTAGGTAACTTTTGTTTCATTTTTTTAAGTAAATTAGGTAATTTTATCAGGTAAAAATTTTAGGTAAAAAATTTAGGTAAAATTTTTTGCTTTTGATTTTTTGATAGAAATTTTGCTTATATATATGAATTTAAATACGTAAATATATCACTTCAAAATATTATCCAATTAATTTATGTAGTAGTATAAAATAGTGTTCTTAATATTAATATGATTAACAATATATTACATTAATAACCTAAAAAACGTACGTAATAAATTTAAGTAATTTTATCAAGTATTTTGTTGCATGACTATTTATTAGAAAATAATCAGGTGATTTTATTTTTTGAGTGCTTGACTCTACAAGTAAAGAGAGCATGCGCAGCACGTTAATCGAATTACAAATTTGCGATTAAAAAATAATGATAAATTGCATTTTTATATCTAAGAATAGGCACATATTATAGTTACTGAAGACACACATAAACATTGTTAGAATTGCCTATTTTTAGACCTTTACCAACACACAATAATTACTTAGAGCATCGGTTAGTTCCGATTCGTTGAGCATCAGGTACCTCGTACGTGATACAACACATAACGGTTCTTAGTTCTGGCGCGCACATCATAACACGGTAACCGCAAATACTGAAACTTGTGATATTTCTGAATTGCTGCGTATTTTCTCCACATATAACAGGTTAAGTATGTAAAATATTAATTATAATAGTAATTATAAATACTCATCAATCATTTCCTTATATCATTTATTATCGTTTAATTACTATTAAAGAAGAAGAATGTTTTATATTTACATAACCTAAAAATTCTGATACTTAAATTACTTTAAATTGTATACATATATTAATTTACAATTATTGTTAATTAAGTATAATATCAGTCAAATTATTATTTGGTTAGAATTTAAATTAATTGTTTATTAAAAGTCATAATTTTTTACTTACAAAGGAGACCAACCAAGTAAATACCAAAAAACAATTCGCTAGTTTAATTTATAAATATGATATAGAAAGTAAAAGCTACAGTTTAAAAAAAATCATGCTATCAATTTAATTAATTTACTAGCAATAGATACCTCGCTCGCTAACGCTCACTCGGTTGTATTTTGATCGTGCTTATTTTAGATGAGTATATGTAAAATAGTTACACAGCCTTTTTTCTTTAAAGTTAAATGTGACATTTTTATGTTCATTTTTTAAATGAAAAACATTACATTTTTTAAATAATTAGTAAACCAATTGGGTTTATCAAGGCAGAAATTGCATTTTTATAGATACACCAAATTCGCTGTGTAAAGTTGAAGTTTATATGCATATAAATTTAAATTTTCTTGGATTAAAGCCCTTCGACAACTTTTATCCTGCAAGGAGTTTTTTGTATTTGCACCTGTTTTAAGCCTATTTTTGATAATATTTTAATATTTTACTTAATGAATGTGTTAAAAATCATCAAAAAAGAATATTTTTTATAATATATTTTATAAACATGCCATTTCACATAATATTTTATAAAAATTACAAAAATATTTTTATAACCGTACTCTACCCTTAACACCAACAATGATAATTTGCGCATTGCGAAGAGGATTATGGTATAATTAATGTGGTGACTGAGATGTCGTTTTTGTAAAAAAAAATTGAGAAATAAACAAAATATGATAGTTAACTACCAAAGTTTTAAAATTAATCAAAATTTCTTTAAAATTACATGTAACTACTATTGTACAGACGATTGAAAAGAGTGTGAGAACTCGATATATTTTGTGTCGACTTTCCAATATTTTGGTTTTTTAAAAGAGGTTATAGATTAAAAAAAACATCAAAGACAGAACTGAAAATAAAGTTCAACTGAAAACTTGATCATCTAATGACTATCAATTATTTCGTGACATTCAAAGAATCCGTCAAATGTCAATCATTCGTGAGATTTCGACTCCGTTTTCATCATTATTGCAGGGGTCCTTTATAGTATATGAGCGGGCAATCGTTTCAAAAAGGCGTCTCGAATCTTGATCTCGCGTAGACGAATTGAAAAGATGTGAGAACTCCATATGTTTTGTGTCGACTTTCCAATGTTTTCGTTTTATTTGATAATTTTAAATAACTATTTATAGATTATTGGATGAGAGTGAGGCTCTTGGATAGTGTATTTGATGAAAACCTGATGTCGTTTCTGCAGACCAAGACATGTTGTACTGAAGTCATTCAGATTTTTCGTGTATAGTTATAACACACGCTCCGTAAAATATATTTATGCTTCCAGCGTTAGCCAACATATGAATATTGTATTCGACTCCTACGGCGAGGATGTGCTGGTAAGGTATACATTTCAAGAATCATATATTTTTTCAATGCATGGTCCATTTAATAGTAACATAATAAGGGCTCTGTAACAGTGTAAGTTAAGGAAAGAAAAGTATACTGTTCAATTTTGACGCTAATAATGATAGAATTAAATACAGAAAGAAAGTAAATATGATAAAGAGTAAAAAATAAGTATATATATATTGTGTCTGTGTAAAAATAATCATTATAGGTTATTATAAAGAAAGTGTGTGTGCGTGTGTTCAGAAAGATTACTTCCGAAAGTATCTATACAAAATGAACAAAGTGACGACACCGGAATGTACGTATTGCGGACTTGCTTGGGACGACGCTGAGCACACATTCTTTGTGTGCTCTCGTTGGACTGAGCCACGACAGAGACTAGAGACGTTACTGAAACGACGATTTCACCAGACAATGTAACGAAACTGATGATGACCAGTGCAGACGCTTGGACACACATCGTGTCATACGTTGGTAGTATACTGCGAAGTAAGAAAGCGGATGGATGCCTGGATAATTGAGAGAAAGAGAGAGCGAATGTATTTATCGGTACGA